>JAVIAB010000026.1:18711103-18713603 GCA_032433765.1 Megaustenia siamemsis | reverse complement strand
CAGAACCACAATCTCAAAAACAGAAACCTTGCATCCAAAATGGCACATATTGTAGAGATGACTGTTCTAAAAGCTATGGCTCTGTTTCCATAACAATACTTTTTACAATGACAGCTTGTCAAGCCATCGATCAACCTTCTTAGTCGCCTCTTACGACATGCCTGGAAGGTCACAGTGTCACTATTCTTTACATCCAATAATGGATACTAGACAAATTTTTCTTCTTCTACCTTTCAGCTCCCTGTGGAGCATACGTCTTCAACAAACACTTTCCAAGTCGTTCTGTTTCTTGCCATTCTTTTAAGATCATTCCATGTCTTCCCCATCATCTACATCTCTGTTTCTATCTGTCTTCTCCAAGAATTCCTTGGTCTTCCTCTTTGTCTTTTCCCCTGGGGATTCCAAAAAAAGGGCTGTTGTGTAATACTCTCAGTTGGCTTCCGCAGTATGTGTCATATCCAGCGCCATCGTCTTCGCTGTATTTCTTTTCTTTGTCCACTGGCATTTGACTGGTTAAAAAAAAAAGTACCTCAAGATGAGAATGAATATGCTCTGTTTAAGATATTTCTTTGTAAGTAAAAAAAAGTAAAGAGCCCCCGTCACGCCAAGTGGCGTATAGGGAATATGGTGTTAGTGACCATACATTTTACAGACCTTCGGCACATGATTTTTGGAGAAATATGGTCGGCATTACGCCCCATTTGACTGGTACTTTCCCAGAATTCTATGTTACTGATTTAGACTATTTAGTGAACTGGACAAATTGCAACAGAAAAATCCTTACGATTCTTTGAATAATACCAAACAAAAAAAGAGCAATAAAGGCATTAACACATCTAAACATTGAAGAGAAATGGCATATAAACATAATTCTACAGAGAAAATTAAAATACTATGGTCACGTTAAAAGACACATCGAGGATGGACAGAACAATAATGGAAGACATAGTTTCTGGAAGACAAGAGAGGAACGGACCAAGAAGTAGGTGGTTTTAGCACATTAAATAGACATTTAACACAACAGAAAAAGTGGGAGATCTGGCTAGAGACAGAGATTCTTTCAGACGGGCTATGGTGAATGTAACGTTCTGTGGAAGATCTGGCTATAGACAGAGATTCTTTCAGACGGGCTATGGTGAATGTAACGTTCTGTGGAAGATCTGGCTATAGACAGAGATTCTTTCAGACGGGCTGTGGTGAGTGCAACGTTCTGTATAGGACGCCCAACTCGATGACAATAACCTTAATATAAGAGCAAACAGTGCTACTATAGTAGCGCGCTGCCCTGGCGATGAAATCAACCTTGGTTCAAGTAATGTTTGATGTTGGGAGTTCAACAAAGCCGGAAAAAAAGGAGTGAGTATATTTGAGGTAAAAGGTTGGGGAATGTAATAACAGTTAGCATGAGCACTGGCACCCTCATACCAAATGTTTTTACCCACTACAGTGACATTTATACTTTGACTCCCTTGCGACATATTTTACGGGACACTTGTTACCGTACTGAACCATAACTGGCAAAGCCACCTGCTCATTCCGCTAATCACTTTTACAGTTAGAAATCTACGTCATGTCACTTCACAGCTGTTAGCTTTCATTACAAAATGGCATTTTAAATACAATCGTAAAAATGTTGCATGATTTATTAGTGGAAAGCGATCTTTGTCTAGTACATTCCGCTCATTCATAAATCAGGTATTATGTGAAGGTGGCTCCAAACACTGACTTCGTATAAGAATTGTAATTTTCTAGCCCACATAATGTTTGTATTCTGTGACGGAGAGTTGGACGACGTAAGGGGCGAGTGTCCTTCCTTCCTTTTACTCCCGTCACGCTAAGTGGCGTATAGGGAATATGGTGTTAGTGACCATAAATTTTACAGACCTTCGGCACATGATTTTTTGAGGTAATGTGGTCGGTATTACGCCCGTGCCGCTTTATTTTCCCAGAAAAAAATCCGGTACCCATTAAAGGCTGGGTGAACCGGAAGCCGTCGGTTAGGATCGAACCCTACCTCTTGTCCTATGCAGTCCAGTTCACTAACCACTGAGCAATCGCGGCTCCCTGTATCCACAGTGCGAGTGTACCAAAGTCGTTGGGGGAGGACAATTTCAAATAAAAGAAACTTAATAATGAACATATCTGATTAGGGGGTGGGGGGGGGGGGGGAGAAAGGCGTAATACAGGCTACGTCCTACTGCCACAACACACTTGATTTGTCATGGACATCAGCAGCTCACACATTTGCCTTGTCCCAGGTGCTGTCAACTCACACGCTTGTCTTGTCGCAGTCGTTGTTAACTTACACACGTGTCTTGTCGCAGTCGTTGTTAACTTACACACTTGTCTTCTGGCAGTCCTTGTTAACTCACACGCTTGTCTTGTCGCAGTCGTTGTTAACTCACACGCTTGCCTTGTCCCAGGTGCTGTCAACTCACATGCTTGTCTTGTCGCAGTCGTTGTTAACTTACACACGTGTCTTGTTGCAGTCGTTGTTAAC
>JAVIAB010000026.1:18656103-18708603 GCA_032433765.1 Megaustenia siamemsis | reverse complement strand
GTAGTAATAATTGTAATAGTAGTAGTAGTAATAGTAGTAGTAATAGTAATAGTAGTAACATCAGTAGTAATAATTGTAATAGTAGTAGTAGTAGTAGTAATAGTAGTAATAGTAGTAGTAATAGTAATAGTAGTAACATCAGTAGTAATAATTGTAATAGTAGTAGCAGTAATAGTAGTAGTAATAGTAGTAGTAATAGTAATAGTAGTAACATCAGTAGTAATAATTGTAGTAGTAGTAGTAGTAATAGTAGTAGTAATAGTAGTAGTAATAGTAGTAGTAATAGTAGTAGTAATAGTAATAGTAGTAACATCAGTAGTAATAATTGTAATAGTAGTAGTAGTAGTAGTATCAATAGTAGTATCAGTAGTAGTATCAATAGTTGTAGTAGTAGTGGTAGTAGTAGTATCTGTAGTGGTAGTATTAGTAGTAGCAGTGGTGGTAGTAATAGTAGTATCGTCTGTTAAAAATTTTGTCTAAAAGAAAAAAAAATTGACGGGAGCAAATATCTCTCCCGGACTTCCGTTTCCAAGATGGTGAAACGAAATTCATGTTCTCTCGATAGCTGCAGAAAATGCATTTGGTGACTGATTAATTTCGGGTCTCCAATGCAATTTTCTGCGTTAAAGTCAAAATTATGTTCTACCTAACAAATCTAAGCTGACGAAGCGGAGACGTACACACGGCAATATTCCTTTTTGACAAGTCAAGTGTTGTGAATGCGACCTTCCACCGTCTAGAATTGATCTGCGGTTTGTTATAGTACATTTATTGTTTCTTATTTCTGATATTATATTGTAACTTGACAGCACAGCGCATTTATAGTTGATCACAACAGGTAAATCATGGCAGACTCTTTTTCTCTCATTATATAATCATAATCAGTTTATTGATTTCTATTATTAATCTTGACCTATGATCGTTCTGTAGTGGATGCACTTATCTTAAATTAATGTTAATTAATTCGGGACCTCTCTGAGGCAAATCGCCGATGGTTATGACCAGTCCCAAGTGCATATCTTGCATACAACATTATTCAACTTACGTTCATAAGGAATGTGAAACAACTTGAAATACTATTAAGCACTTTCACAACACTAAAGTTCATATTTTCATTGCTACACTCACTACTCTCTATCAACTTACTTAATAACTTCTCAACTGACTTGAAACTACAACTTGAAGATTCTTAACTTCCTAACTAACTGGCTCAACTTTCTAATCTTAACTTCTCTAACTTTGTGTCTAATTTCCTAACTGTCTAATTCTTATTCCTGACTGTCTCTATCTCTGACTGTCTCTATCTCTGACTGTTCTATCACTGACTCCTGACTCTTCTAACTGTTCTGTCCTGACTGTTGACTCCTCACTATCCCTGACTCCTGACTTAAACCTATTGTGTTGAAGTTTAAATACTCCAACCACAACTCTTCGTCTAAAAATCAGTAGCCAATCAAACTGTCGCAAAGTGACAATTTGCACTCTTCTGATCACTTGAGTTGGTCACTCATCGTCATTCTGTGACTCAAAATCTGACCTGTGTCTCAACTATCCACGACTTGATAAATAACACTTTGTTTTCGTGACTTTCTGTGCCTTATTTAAATAATGGTTACCTCATGACAATGACCTATCCTGGTAGTTGGATGACAACTTATTTATCAGGCGGGCCAAAGTCATGGGGTCAATGCATGCTATTGTCGTGCATTGCCTAAAAGTTGAAGTGGAGATTTCTATGGACCTAAACTCATCATCGTGTCGTCCAGTAATTCTACCTTTCCTTCCTTGTCCACTATCCCCTTGAACTTCTACCTTAACTTGGTGGGTGTCTCTATCCCTACTATAAACTTTTATTCCCTTAACTTGTTATTCGGCTGCCATTTTTCCATACTTAAATGTATGTCCTAACACTGATTGCGCTACCATCTTCTACTGCTATTGTCTATTGAGAAGCGGGTAACAACTAAGTTACCTGCCCCCATGCTTCCATTAGCTCACTTTATAACATGGTTTACGTTAACACATTGGGTGCTGGTCAATGGCCGTCGTTGGAATTATTTGACGCAAGTTATTTACATGTAACAACGCATTAATGTGGACTCCTCCGTCAAGTCAACCTAAGTTTTCTCTCTTTTGGAAATTTGCACCGTGTTTCGTTCGTTGTAGGCTGCATTCACTAGAGTAATCGGCAATCTATGGACGCAGCCATTGTTGTTTGTGCTACGTCATCATAATGGCTCATCGTATATTCCTAGACCGGCCATACGCTAATCTTACGGTCTGTTGTTTGATGTGCGACGGGGATAATCCGACGACTAACTGTATTTTCTATGTTCGGAATTGGAGTCAAAAACGATGTCATAACATCATCAAGCGTTATACATTTTTAAAAATATGACGATCATCATTTTAAGGAGGACGTGAACTTCCTGTCTACATGTTGGATAGGCGGCAGGAACCATTGAAGGCTACGTATGAAAAATGTTCCTTGTTGCAGTTTCTTCATATTCCAAGTCCGGCTTGTTGCAGGAGCTACTGAGTTAGGTTCTCTGTGCACACAGTGAGCTGTGTGTTTCATCCGTTTTGATCATGTTTCGATATTCCAATTGTTTACGATGAATGATGATATCGTATGACAAGGAACAATTGGCTGTGTTTACTTTCTGTGCGGTTTCGCCTTATGTCTTTTGGCGTGTGCTGGAACTGCTATGATGGGGACTACAGTTACCTTTCTTTTTTTGGGAGATGAGTTAGTAGTTCGGATGATTCCACTGGCACGGGCGATTGAGCAATTATGGATTTTAATTCGTTTGCAGTGATACCGGGGCCTTCCATAACAATAACAATAAATATCCCTCCCGTAATTAAAAGACAAATTAATTAACTTAACAGGCAATCACTGAAATCCTGCAGCGAGAGGGTCTAACAATGAGTAGTGCAAGGCACTTAGCAGAAGATATAAACATGTAGCGGCCCAAAACGATTCATAATATATGATAAAACGACTCGACAACATAACATCCACACTCTTTGCATGTTAATTTTCATCCGTTTCGTAATTATACGTCATTTTTGACTGGTTGTTATCCAACGTTTGAAGACAAGGATGCATCCTATCACCAAGCTTGTTCAATCTATACACTGAGCAAATCTTTAAAAATATCATAGAGATGCCAGGCCTACAAATTAATGGAAAGATAATCAATAACCTAAGATATGCTGACGATACTGTACAACTAGCAGAAAATCCTAAAGACTTACAACAATTACTTAATGAAATAAACACGACAAGCAAAAAATATGGACTAGATATGAATATCAAAAAAACTAAAACTATGATCATAAACAAAGATAATGCTCAAAACCTACAAGTGGATATCAAAATTGAAGGAATAGACCTGGAGACAGTTCAGAACTACAACTACCTTGGACATACTATAACCAGTGATGGAAAATGTACAACTGAAATAAACAAAAGATAGGAACGGCAAAAAGTAATTTTAATGTTATGAAGGACATACTAACATCAAAACAAATAACACCAAAGCTAAAACTAAGAATAGTAAAATGTTACATCTTCTCAATATTCCTATATGGTGCTGAAACATGGACATTAGACAAGAAAACAGAACAGAGAATTGAAGCCTTCGAAATGTGGATATATAGAAGAATAGGTAGAATTGGATGGAAGGAAAAGAAAACAAACGATGAAGTCTTAAAACAACTAAAATGAAAAGAGAACTTCTGAACACAATTAGAACAAGACAAATGCGATTCTTGGGCCATGTTAAAAGACACAACAGCCTACTGAAAGTAATCCTGGAGGGGAAAATACAAGGTAAAAGAGGCAGAGGCAGACCAAGATTAACATGGACGAGTAACATCAAAAGATGGACAAATCAACCGATGACAACCTGCACCATCAAAGCAAGAGATAGAGCAGAATGGCGCTCCATGGTAGCCAACCTTCGTTGCGGAGACGGCACTCAATGATGATGAAAACTTCCAGCCACCAGCCACTTTCCCTCACTTTCTCTCCAATCAGCGACGGGCAAATTGAGACCGCCCCGCCCACCTCGCGCTACTGATTGACGTGTCCGTGTGGGAGATGTCAGTATTTTATGATCGCTTCGCGAGGTCTCCTCTATTATTACGTTTTTTTCCCCCCGTGTGCGTCGTTAAGTGTCGTAGTTTGTGACTATTTACTTTCAGAATGGTAGTAGTTGTGACGTGACGTCTTTGATCGTTTTTCTTGTCTGTATTCAGAGATTTACATTAACCAAGCACTTTGAGTAAGTAATGCGATGTTTTTGTTTTTCGTCTGAAACTGACTTTCCTCAAATTGGGATCTACACTCAGTGAATCAATTCAGAGGAAGAGGCTGAATTGATTCACTGATTATCGCCTCGGAAGTGTCCCTCTATAATAATATTCATTTATTATTATTTGTCTCCAGTCTAAACCACAGAAAACTACTATTCGTGCTGTTTCGTCCTATATGTTTGTCTGCAACGCAAATATTCAGCCCTACCCTAGCCGGGAGATACTTGTTTTAACAGGAAAAATATTTCCGAGCCGTGATCGCAGCCTTATGCTATAGTCATGGGAAAGCCTTCGCGGAAAGACATTGCCTACGAAGCTAATTTTTAGTTAGCTGAGTGGCAGTGTTCCCTAGCGTTTGGCTTTTCGTGGCAAGGCGCTTTGCCACTGAGTACGGGTTCGATCCTGCCTTGGTCCTAATTTTTTTTCTGTTCTTAATTATTTGTCAATTTTTCCGAGTGATGTAAACATATCTCTACCTCTGAATTGATTCGCTGATTATCGCCTCGAAAGTTTCCCTCTATAATAATATTCATTTATTATTGTCTCCGATCTACACTCAACAAAATAGTATGTTTACAGTGGGGCGTGAGCTGTATAATTATATGTTCTTACACAAACAGTTTATCAGCGATATTTTCATTTCTAATATTTGAATAGACAGCGGGAGAGTGATTATAGCACACATTTGGTGGTTCGGGATCAGATCTCAGCTGATAGAATTTGCTTCACACCGACATGCTTGGTACACTGTCACTCAGCTAACTAAAAAATTAGCTATTCTGAACAGTGTCTTACGCGAAGGTATTCTTTCCTATTAAGGCAAGTATCTCCCAGTAGGGCTGAATACTTGTGTTGCAGGCACACATTTATAGGACGAAACTGCACGAATAGTAGTTTCCAGTGGTTATATACTGGAGACAAATAATAATAAATAAATATTATTATAGAGGGAAACTTCCGATAATTCAAGGGATTATAGAAGGAAGAGGTATGTATTACAGCACTCAGAACAAATGACAACTAAACAATAACGATTTGGTTTTTTTTCTGTTGTTGTTTATTTGTCATTTTTTCTGAGTGCTGTAATACATATCTCTTCCTTCTATAATTCCATGAATTATCGCCTCGGAAGTTCCCCTCTATAATAATATTTATTTATTATTATTTGTCTCCCACCGACATGGCTTTGGGGTTCATTCAGCACATCTGTTTGTAGATGATATTTTAGTATTTTGCTCATTTTTCACCAGTACATAATTATTTAATCCTTTTCTTCTTTTGTCTTACTGTTTGTGTCGTGAACCAAGTACGGAGAGCAGGCATGTGTAGATGTCTGTGTTAGTCATCGCTAGTTTTTTGGCTAATTGGCCAGTAGCTCTATTCTCTCGCCCCCTGACTCCACAGATTGTTATGTAGAGCCACTCTTAACATGTGGATGTGAATCATGGACAATAGGGCAACAGACAAAAAAAAATCACTGGAGTATGTAGAAATGTGGTTTTACAGAAGAATGTTGAGAATACCATAGACAGCTAAGAAGAGTAATGAAGATATACTGAGAGAGGTCAAAGCAAAAAGAGAACTAATTTCCAATATTAGGAAGAAACAATCATCATTTTTGGCCATGTAATGAGAAGAGAACAGCTGGAATATATTGTAACAACTGGGAAATTTGAGGGACGAAGAGATAGAGGAAAGCAAAGAGAAAAGATACCAGACAGCTTAAGAGAATGGCTTGGCAGAAGGTCAACAACAGAAACGATAAATAGCTGCCGAGATCGAAAGTTGTGGAGAGACATGATCACCAACGCCAGTAGGCCCGGTACTTGATGATGATTCTTCTTTTTTCTTCTATTGGTCTTTGTCTTCTCCTCCCTTTAACCTTTTTTTTTCTTTCCTTCTGCTTCCTCTCTTTTTACTCTTCTTTTTTTGTTTTTTTTTCTCTTTCTTCACTTCTTCTTCTTCTTCTTCTTCCCTCTACATCCGCTTCTGACATTTAGACTTTCCATTCCAATAATTGTTTATTTTAAACTGGAGTCGTCAATCGCTGGGCACTTTGTGACTTGAAACGAGGGGATCGAGTACCTGTCGGCATGTTCGGAGTGATGATGACCCGCTAATAACTCAAGAATTATTTAAAAGTGTTCGTAATTCATTGTTTATTTGTAATAGATGTAACACCTCAGGGAGATGTAATGGATGTCATTTATCTCTGGTCATTGCTAGCTGTCCTACATTTGTATCGCATGATAGTTTTGGTCTCTCCATAGCTCAATGAATGGATGCACATGTATTAGGTTTCATGTTGTTGGTTCTGGAGACAGTTCCAGCTACTTCGTTTCCATCAAAGTTCACCCGGCCTTTGAAAGTTTCGTCATTCATTCTTTCGTTCATTTTCCTAACGGACCGAAGACGGTACGGTACGTAAGTTTCCTGTTGTTGGTTCTGGAGACAGTTCCAGCTACTTCGTTTCCATCAAAGTTCACCCGACCTTTGAAAGTTTCATTAATAAATACATAAATTCATTCATTTTCCTAACGGACCGAAGAGGGTACATAGGGCGGAAGTAACATTTCTCCACATCTGACGATTTGCTGCTAATTCGTGTAGGTTGATTTAGGTTGAGCAGTCACATGGTAGAGACACCGCCCCCTTTGTTGGAATTCTCTGCTCCTTCTTTTTCTATATTACTGTTTACATTATATAGACATGCATCATGTATATACATCATATCATCATGTTGCATGTCCTATGCAGAACGTTGCATTCACCACAGCCCGCCTGAAAGAATCGCTGTCTCTAGCCAGATCTTTCACAGAGCGTTGCATTCACCACAGCCCGCCTGAAAGAATCGCTGTCTCTAGCCAGATCTTCCACAGAACGTTACATTCACCACAGCCTGTCTGAAAGAATTTCTGTCTCTAACCAGATCTCCCACAGAACGTTACATTCACCACAGCCCGTCTGAAAGAATCTCTGTCTCTAACCAGATCTCCCACAGAACGTTACATTCACCACAGCCTGTCTGAAAGAATTTCTGTCTCTAACCAGATCTCCCACAGAACGTTACATTCACCACAGCCCGTCTGAAAGAATCTATGTCTCTAGCCAGATCTCCCACAGAACGTTGCATTCACCACAGCCCGTCTGAAAGAATCTCTGTCTCTAGCCAGATCTCCCACAGAACGTTACATTCACCACAGCCCGCCTGAAAGAATCTATGTCTCTAGCCAGATCTCCCACAGAACGTTGCATTCACCACAGCCCGCCTGAAAGAATCTATGTCATTAACTAGATCTCACACTTCTACTGTTCTCATATTCAAGGTGTCTTTGATGTCTTGAAACCACCCACTTTTCCTGCCACTGTCTCGTTGTGAATTCGCCATGCCTTACATTACTTTTATTTCCAGCTCGCTGTATCTTTTGATGTGAAATAAATTTTAAAAAGTAAAGTGCCCCCGTCACGCCAAGTGGCGTATAGGGAATATGGTGTTAGTGGCAATAATTGTACAGACCTTCAGCACATGATTTTTGGGGTAATGTGGTCGGTATTACGCCCGTGCCGCTTTACTTTCCCAGAAAAAAATCCGGTACCCATTAAAAGCTGGGTGAAACCGAAAGCCGTCGGTTAGGATCGAACCCTACCTCTTGTCCTTTGTAGTCCAGTTCACTAATCACTGAGCTGTCGCGGCTCCCTGTCTTTTGACGTGCCCATCGTGTTTCAATTTCCTCCGTAGAATGGTGTTTATAAGCCAGTACTTTTTTTTAACTTTTAAGTTTTTAACAAAAATGTCTTCATTGCTCTTTTTCATTAGCATCAGTTTTTTTAAAGGATTTTTCTGTAACAATTTGTTTCAAATCAATCGATTTTCTTCCTTGCTATTTACGAGATTGTCCATGATTCACAACCAAATGCACATGTTGCTGTTGGGAAGATACATGCTCTCAGTAATTTTAGTTTCACTGTCCTACTGGTATTGTGCCACAATATATATATATATATATATATATATATATATATATATATATATATATATATATATATATATATATATATAAATATATATATAATATAATTTATTTACTTATTTATATGATTTTACGTTTTGTGGAGGTATTTCCCCTAGTGTTAGATATTCGCCCATTTCAGGGGGCAGTGGTTTGCCCTTCCCTAGAAATTGTTCTGCGGGCGATTTTCTTGGTCTGCCTATTTTTTCTTTTGGAGACAAATAATAATAAATGAGTATTATTATAGAGGGAAACCTCCGAGGCGGTAATCAGCGAATCAATTCAGAGGAATAGGTATGTTTACAGCACTCGGAGAAAAATGACAAATAATCAACAACAGAAAATAAACACAGAAGAATATATGGACCGAAGCAAGATGGAGCCCGTTCTCAGTGGCACAGCGCCTTGCCATGAAAAGCCAAACGCTAGGGAACACTGCCACTCAGCTAACCTCTATCTCTGAATTGATTCGATATTTTTCTTTTTCCAGGTGGTTTCCACACGAATGCCTGATGGGGAAGTCTTTCTTCATTCATTCTCAGTACATGACCGATGTATTTCCAACGCTTTTGAAAATGGGTACTGTAAATTATTCTTATGGAGTAGAATAGCGACCTGGCGTGAAACCAACCACCACCACGCATACAATGTAACATCGCTAACACCAGGGTCCTACGAGTTGAGACAAATAATAATAAATGAATATTATTATAGAGGGAAACTTCCGAGGCTTATCAGTGAATCATATGAGGAAGAGGTATGTTTACAGCACTCGGAAAAATTGACAATTAATCAAGAACAGAAAAAAATATGGACCAAGGCAGGATCGAACCCGTACTCAGTGGCACAGCGCCTTGCCACGAAAAGCCAAACGCTAGGGAACACTGCCACTCTGCTAACTAAAAAAAATAGTTTCGTAGGCAATGTCTTTTTTCTGTTGTTGATTAATTGTCATTTTTCCCTACGAGTTGACCCTAGTGCTTAGTGGTCGATTCCGTAAATCAGCAACCAGTACGCCCATTTTTGTACCACAACAAAATTGTCACAATTTTTGCTGAAGCCAACATCTGTGCACAGCTATTAGCGTCAGTTGTCACATATTTAGTCACAATTCTGACCTAAGACTAGACAGTTCTATACACGATTATATGGTACAACTGAGCACGACTGTTAGCCTAATGGACTGAGAAATATTACCTAAAAGGAACAAACGCGCTTTAAGACGGGCCACAGACATCCCTTTTCGTCTCATGACGTTACCCACACCAATTTGACCTTCTTGTGCGCGTGTATGAAGTCAATCGATCTGATCGGAGCATTTAGCTTTTCCCATCGATTTTTTTGATTGGAGATCATTGTTTCGCTGGAGCCCCGGATGTGGTGTGTTCATTAGTTAAGTCGTTAAGTTTCCTCTTCTTAGTCCATGTTTTCTGCTTTTGATTTCTTATTTCTTTTCTTCTACGCTCTCCTCTTCCTTTCTTTTATTATTTCTCTTATTCTTCCACTTCTTCTCTTTCTCCTCCTCCTTTTTATTCTTCTCTCCTCTAATCCTTCTTTTCTCTTTCTTCTTCTACTTCTTCTTTTCATTATCCTCATTCCTCCTTCACTTTCTTCTTTTTCTCATTCTTTTTCTCATACTCCTTTTACTTCTTATACTGTTCTTCTCTCACTCCACCTCATTCTTATTTTACCCCTCCTCTTTCCCTCATCTTTCTTTTTGCCTTCTTCTCCTCGTCCTTATTCTTTTTCTCCTTTTCTTTCCTTTCTTCTGTCACTCCAAATCATTCTTATTCTCCACCTCCTCCTTCCACATGTCTTCTTTCTCTTTCTTCTCCACCATGTTATCTTTTTCTTACACCATGTCATTTTTCTTTTCCACCTTGTCATCTTTCACTTCTGCATTATCATCTTTCACTTTACCTTGTCATTTTTCTTTTCCACCTTGTCATCTTTCACTTCTGCATTATCATCTTTCACTTCCACCTTGTCATCTTTCACTTCCACCTTGTCATCTTTCTCTTCCACCTTGTCATCTTTCACTTCTGCGTTATCATGTTTCTCTTCCACCATGTCATCTTTCTCTTCCACCATGTCATCTTTCTCTTCCACCATGTCATCTTTCTCTTCCACCATGTCATCTTTCTCTTCCACCATGTCATCTTTCTCTTCCACCATGTCATCTTTCTCTTCCACACTGTCATCTTTCTCTTCCACCATGTCATCTTTCTCTTCCACACTGTCATCTTTCTCTTCCACCATGTCATCTTTCTCTTCCACCATGTCATCTTTCTCTTCCACCATGTCATCTTTCTCTTCCACCATGTCATCTTTCTCTTCCACACTGTCATCTTTCTCTTCCACCATGTCATCTTTCTCTTCCACCATGTCATCTTTCTCTTCCACACTGTCATCTTTCTCTTCCACCATGTCATCTTTCTCTTCCACCATGTCATCTTTCTCTTCCACCATGTCATCTTTCTCTTCCACCATGTCATCTTTCTCTTCCACACTGTCATCTTTCACTTCCACCTTGTCATCTTTCTCTTCCACCTTGTCATCTTTCACTTCTGCGTTATCATGTTTCTCTTCCACCATGTCATCTTTCTCTTCCACCATGTCATCTTTCTCTTCCACCATGTCATCTTTCTAATACCACCATGTCATCTTTCTCTTCCACCATGTCATCTTTCTCTTCCACCATGTCATCTTTCTCTTCCACCATGTCATCTTTCTCTTCCACACTGTCATCTTTCTCTTCCACCATGTCATCTTTCTCTTCCACCATGTCATCTTTCTCTTCCACCATGTCATCTTTCTCTTCCACCATGTCATCTTTCTCTTCCACCATGTCATCTTTCTCTTCCACACTGTCATCTTTCTCTTCCACCATGTCATCTTTCTCTTCCACACTGTCATCTTTCTCTTCCACCATGTCATCTTTCTCTTCCACCATGTCATCTTTCTCTTCCACCATGTCATCTTTCTCTTCCAAACTGTCATCTTTCTCTTCCACCATGTCATCTTTCTCTTCCACCATGTCATCTTTCTCTTCCACACTGTCATCTTTCTCTTCCACCTTGTCATCTTTCTCTTCCACCATGTCATCTTTCTCTTCCACCATGTCATCTTTCTCTTCCACACTGTCATCTTTCTCTTCCACCATGTCATCTTTCTCTTCCACCATGTCATCTTTCTCTTCCACCATGTCATCTTTCTCTTCCACCATGTCATCTTTCTCTTCCACCATGTCATCTTTCTCTTCCACACTGTCATCTTTCTCTTCCACCATGTCATCTTTCTCTTCCACCATGTCATCTTTCTCTTCCACCATGTCATCTTTCTCTTCCACACTGTCATCTTTCTCTTCCACCATGTCATCTTTCTCTTCCACACTGTCATCTTTCTTTTCCACCATGTCATTTTTCTCTTCCACCATGTCATTTTTCTCTTCCACCATGTCATCTTTCTCTTCTACATTATCATTTTTCTCTTCCACCATTTCATCTTTCTCTTCTACATTATCATTTTTCTCTTCCACCATTTCATCTTTCTCTTCTACATTATCATTTTTCTTTTCCACCATTTCATCTTTCTCTTCTACATTATCATTTTTCTCTTCCACCATGTCATCTTTCTCTTCTACATTATCATTTTTCTTTTCCACCATTTCATCTTTCTCTTCTACATTATCATTTTTCTCTTCCACCATGTCATCTTTCTCTTCTACATTATCATTTTTCTTTTCCACCATGTCATCTTTCTCTTCTACATTATCATTTTTCTCTTCCACCATTTCATCTTTCTCTTCTACATTATCATTTTTCTTTTCCACCATTTCATCTTTCTCTTCTACATTATCATTTTTCTCTTCCACCATGTCATCTTTCTCTTCTACATTATCATTTTTCTTTTCCACCATTTCATCTTTCTCTTCTACATTATCATTTTTCTCTTCCACCATTTCATCTTTCTCTTCTACATTATCATTTTTCTTTTCCACCATTTCATCTTTCTCTTCTACATTATCATTTTTCTCTTCCACCATGTCATCTTTCTCTTCTACATTATCATTTTTCTTTTCCACCATTTCATCTTTCTCTTCTGCATTATCATTTTTCTCTTCCACCATGTCATCTTTCTCTTCTACATTATCATTTTTCTCTTCCACCATGTCATCTTTCTCTTCAACCACGTCATCTTTCTCTTACACCAGAAACATTTTGAGCAAACAAAAATCATCAGCAAAGAACAACTGTCCACAGTACTAAAACTAGCCAGCAAAGAACAACTGTCCACAGTACTAAAACTAGCCAGCAAAGAACAACTGTCCACAGTACTAAAACTAGCCAGCAAAGAACAACTGTCCACAGTACTAAAACTAGCCAGCAAAGAACAACTGTCCCCAGTACTAAAACTAGCCAGCAAAGAACAACTGTCCACAGTACTAAAACTAGCCAGCAAAGAACAACTGTCCACAGTACTAAAACTAACCAGCAAAGAACAACTGTCCAGAGTAATAAACTAGCCAGCAAAGAACAACTGTCCACAGTACTAAAACTAACCAGCAAAGAACAACTGTCCCCAGTACTAAAACTAACCAGCAAAGAACAACTGTCCCCAGTACTAAAACTAACCAGCAAAGAACAACTGTCCACAGTACTAAAACTAGCCAGGAAAGAACAACTGTCCACAGTACTAAAACTAGCCAGGAAAGAACAACTGTCCACAGTACTAAAACTAGCCAGCAAAGAACAACTGTCCCCAGTACTAAAACTAGCCAGCAAAGAACAACTGTCCACAGTACTAAAACTAGCCAGCAAAGAACAACTGTCCACAGTACTAAAACTAGCCAGGAAAGAACAACTGTCCACAGTACTAAAACTAACCAGCAAAGAACAACTGTCCACAGTACTAAAACTAGCCAGCAAAGAACAACTGTCCACAGTACTAAAACTAGCCAGGAAAGAACAACTGTCCATAGTACTAAACTAGCCAGCAAAGAACAATTGTCCACAGTACTAAAACTAACCAGCAAAGAACAACTGTCCACAGTACTAAAACTAACCAGCAAAGAACAACTGTCCACAGTACTAAAACTAACCAGCAAAGAACAATTGTCCACAGTACTAAAACTAGCCAGGAAAGAACAACTGTCCACAGTACTAAAACTAACCAGCAAAGAACAATTGTCCACAGTACTAAAACTAACCAGCAAAGAACAACTGTCCACAGTACTAAAACTAACCAGCAAAGAACAATTGTCCACAGTACTAAAACTAACCAGCAAAGAACAACTGTCCACAGTCCTAAAACTAACCAGCAAAGAACAATTGTCCACAGTACTAAAACTAACCAGCAAAGAACAACTGTCCACAGTACTAAAACTAGCCAGCAAAGAACAACTGTCCCCAGTCCTAAAACTAGCCAGCAAAGAACAATTGTCCCCAGTACTAAAACTAGCCAGCAAAGAACAATTGTCCCAGTACTAAAACTAGCCAGCAAAGAACAACTGTCCACAGTCCTAAAACTAGCCAGCAAAGAACAACTGTCCACAGTAATAAAACTAGCCAGCAAAGAACAATTGCCGACAGTCCTAAAACTAGCCAGCAAAGAACAATTGTCCACAGTCCTAAAACTAGCCAGCAAAGAACAATTGTCCACAGTCCTAAAACTAGCCAGCAAAGAACAATTGTCCACAGTCCTAAAACTAGCCAGCAAAGAACAATTGTCCACAGTCCTAAAACTAGCCAGGAAAGAACAACTGTCCACAGTCCTAAAACTAGCCAGCAAAGAACAACTGTCCACAGTCCTAAAACTAGCCAGCAAAGAACAATTGTCCACAGTCCTAAAACTAGCCAGGAAAGAACAACTGTCCACAGTCCTAAAACTAGCCAGGAAAGAACAACTGTCCACAGTCCTAAAACTAGCCAGCAAAGAACAACTGTCCACAGTCCTAAAACTAGCCAGCAAAGAACAACTGTCCACAGTCCTAAAACTAGCCAGCAAAGAACAACTGTCCACAGTCCTAAAACTAGCCAGCAAAGAACAACTGTCCACAGTCCTAAAACTAGCCAGCAAAGAACAACTGTCCACAGTCCTAAAACTAGCCAGCAAAGAACAACTGTCCACAGTCCTAAAACTAGCCAGCAAAGAACAACTGTCCACAGTCCTAAAACTAGCCAGCAAAGAACAACTGTCCACAGTCCTAAAACTAGCCAGCAAAGAACAACTGTCCAGAGTAATAAACTAGCCAGCAAAGAACAACTGTCCACAGTACTGAAACTAGCCAGCAAAGAACAACTGTCCACAGTAATAAACTAGCCAGCAATACCAGATACCTCGGTGTCATGGCATGGAAAAGAGCCAACAACAGAAATGATGCGATGCACTGTGGATAGAGGGAGCCGCGATAGCTCAGTGGTTAGTGAACTGGACTACAAAGGACAACGGTAGTGTTCGATCCCAACCGATGGCTTCCGTTTTCACCCAGCCTTTAATGGGTACAAGATTTTTTTTCTGGGAAAGTAAAGCGGCACGGACGAAATACCAACCACATTACCCCAAACAATCAGATGCTGAAGTTATGTAAAATGTATGATCACTAACAGCATATTCCCTATACACCACTTGGCGTGACGGGGGTACTTTACTTTACTTTTTTACTGTTGATATAGCCTTAAATGAGTACCAGGTTTTTTTCTGGGAAAGTAAAACGGCACGGGCGTAATACCGACCACATTACCCCAAAAATCATGTGCCGAAGGTCTGTAAAATGTATGGTCACTAACACCATATTCCCTATACGCCACTTGGCGTGACGGGGGTACTTGACTTTTTTTCACCTTTTTTTTTTTACTTTGGATAGAAGATTATGGAAGGACATGATCACTTACGCCAACCGGTATGACACATGATGATGATGACCCCGCAAGAAATGGGAACTAACTGGTGAACAAATATAGTTCTGTGCAGCCGGAAGATGAGATGGGACTGACATTTTGGAAAATATTTTAATCCGAAATAATTGTAAAATAATGCCTAGTTTAGGGACAGGTCATCATCTATATTGGGTTATTGAGTTATTGGGTTATTGACTTATGGGGTTATTGAGTTATTGGGTTATAGGGTTATTGAGTTATTGGGTTAGAGGGTTATTGAGTTATTGGGTTATTGAGTTATTGGGTTATTGGGTTATAGGGTTATATAGTTATTTGATTATTGGATTATATGATTATTGGGTTATTGAGTTATTGGGTTATTGAGTTATTGGGTTATTGAGTTATTGGGTTAAAGGGTTATATGGTTATTGAGTTATTGGGTTATATGGTTATTGAGTTATAAGGTTCTTGAGTTATTGGGTTATAGGGTTATTGAGTTATAGGGTTATTGAGTTATAGGGTTATTGAGTTATATGGCTATTGAGTTATTGGGTTATAGTGTTATTGACTTATTGGGTTATAGGGTTATTGAGTTATTGGGTTATTGAGTTATTGGGTTATTGAGTTATTGGGCATTATTATATGCTCCACAGGGAGCTGAAAGTGTTTGTTGAAGACCTATGCTCCACAAAGTGGTGAAAGTGTTTGTTGAAGACCTATACTCCACAAGGTGGTGAAAGTGTTTGTTTGAATACCTATACTCCACAAGGTGGTGAAAGTGTTTGTTTGAATACCTATACTCCACAAGGTGGTGAAAGTGTTTGTTTGAATACCTATACTCCACAAGGTGGTGAAAGTGTTTGTTTGAATACCTATACTCCACAAGGTGGTGAAAGTGTTTGTTTAAATACCTATACTCCACAAGGTGGTGAAAGTGTTTGTTTGAATACCTATACTCCACAAGGTGGTGAAAGTGTTTGTTTAAATACCTATACTCCACAAGGTGGTGAAAGTGTTTGTTGAAGACCTATACTCCACAAGGTGGTGAAAGTGTTTGTTGAAGACCTATGCTCCACAAGGTGGTGAAAGTGTTTGTTGAAGACCTATGCTCCACAAGGTGGTGAAAGTGTTTGTTGAAGACCTATACTCCACAAGGTGGTGAAAGTGTTTGTTGAAGACCTATACTCCACAAGGTGGTTTAAGTGTTTGTTGAAGACCTATGCTCCACAAGCTGGTTTAAGTGTTTGTTTGAAGACCTATGCTCCACAAGGTGGTTTAAGTGTTTGTTGAAGACCTATGAATTAGCAGCAGATCGTCAATCGTGGATACTATGCCTTCATCCTTAAGTGCCGTCTTCAGCCCATGAGGAAAATGAAATGGAATGAATGATTGAGTGAATGATTGAATAAATGAATGAATAGATGAATAAATGAATAAATGAACGAAATTATAAACGAATAAATTATTGAATGATATAATGATATATTGAATGAATGAATAAATAAATGAATGAATCCCGGAGCCTTGTCGATCCAAAAAAAAAAAAAATTACCACTTTTGAGAAGCCCCCCTTTTCTCTTAAACTCCCCCCTCCCCCAAGCTCGTCTATCACATCTAGTCACCATCTCCCCTATTTCCTTCTATACATCTCAGCTTTTCTCCTCCCGTCGTTACGCCTCTCATTTTCTCACACACTCTTTCATTCTTCCCCACGTTCTCTCACTCATAAAAAAATGTATGTAAACTCAATCACCTCCGAGAGAATCAAATTGCGTCAGAAATTTAACCCCCCCAAAAATATATTATATTTCTTTCCCTTCTGACTGCGCTTAAGTGCATTCATAATCTCTACAAAAAACCTATCTTTTGTCACTGTATATGGATCAGTTAGCCAAAAGTACAGATTCATTTGTACGTACACACGTTTGGGCGGGAGATAACAATACAACATTGACAAGAAATCGATTTATTCAAATTGTGTTTTCCTTCTTTATTCCAGTGGCTGTAGAAACGAGTTTGTGTTGATTGATCGTTGTTTGTAGATGTTTGTGTAGATTGATCATTGTTTGTAGATGTTTGTGTTGATTGATCATTGTTTGTAGATGTTTGTGTTGATTGATCATTGTTTGTAGATGTTTGTGTTGATTGATCATTGTTTGTAGATGTTTGTGTTGATTGGTCATAGTTTGTAGATGTTTGTGTTGATTGATCATTGTTTGTAGATGTTTGTGTTGATTGGTCATTGTTTGTAGATGTTTGTGTTGATTGATCATTATTTGTAGATGTTTCTTGTGTTGATTGATCATTATTTGTAGATGTTTCTTGTACTGACTGATCATTGTTTGTAGATGTTTGTGTTGATTGGTCATTGTTTGTAGATGTTTGTGTAGATTGATCATTGTTTGTAGATGTTTGTGTAGATTGATCATTGTTTGTAGATGTTTCTTGTGTTGATTGATCATTATTTGTAGATGTTTCTTGTGCTGACTGATCATTGTTTGTAGATGTTTCTTGTGTTGACTGTCATTGTTTGTAGATGTTTCTTGTGTTGACTGATCATTGTTTGTAGATGTTGTTTCCCCTTCCAACACGCCGACCTTAGAGACTGTTTCCGTTTATGTAAAAGAAATAAACAACAAGGTAGCACATTTTTTTTTTTACATTTGAGTGTTTAATTTCTTCTTTTTCTTCTTACATCTTACTTCTTCTTATTCATTCTTCCTGTTCCTCATTTTTCTTACATCTTTCTTCTTCATATGCTTATTTCACTTCTTCTTTCTTCCTATTCTTCTCCTTCTTACTTCATCTTATTCTTGTTTACATTCCTGTTCTTAATCTTACTTCTTCTTATTTGTTTACCTTCTTCTTTTTACATCTTCCTCCTTTTTCTTTGATTACCTTCTTCATCTTGTTTCTTCCTGTTCCTCTACTTTTTCTTACATCATTCTTCTTGTTTGCACTATCACTGCATCTTTCTTCTTGCTTGCACTATCACTGCATCTTTCTTCTTGTTTGCACTATCACTGCATCTTTTTTCTTGTTTGCACTATCACTGCATCTTTTTTCTTGTTTGCACTATCACTGCATCTTTCTTCTTGTTACTTTTTTCTTTTTCTTCTTCTTTTTTTTTAATTCTCATTGTCTACATTCTTCTTCTCTTCATCGTTATATACCTTCTTCTTCTTCTCCTCCTCCTCCTCCTCCTCACATTCTTCTTATCATCATCATCTTCTTTATGCTCACTTTCTTCACCTTCTTCTCCTTCTACGTCCCATTTCTTCTAATTGTGCCACGTCTTTTTCTTGTTCTTAGTCTTCTTTTGTTTAATTTCTCCTTCTTCTCCTCTTTTTTCTTTCAATTTGCCACCTTCTTCTTTCTTCTTTTCTCTTCTCACTGATACCTAAAAGGTGTCGTGGTTATATCATTTGTTGTTCTTGAGCTGCTCGGACTGTCTGAATTAGTGATTTTCCTTTGTTGTTACATGTCTCTGTCACTGCATCTATCCATCTTCTTCTTTTCTCTTTTCACTGATACCTAAAAGGTGTCATGGTTTATATCATTTTTCGTTCTTGAGCTGCTCGAACTGTCTGAATTAGTGATTTTCCTTTGTTGTTACATGTCTCTGTCACTGCATCTATCCATCTTCTTCTTTTCTCTTTCTCACTGATACCTAAAAGGTGCCGTGGTTTATATCATTTGTCGTTCTTGAGCTGCTCGAACTGTCTGAATTAGTGATTTTCCTTTGTTGTTACATGTCTCTGTCACTGCATCTATCCATCTTCTTCTTTTCTCTTTTCACTGATACCTAAAAGGTGTCGTTGTTTATATCATTTGTCGTTCTTGAGCTGCTCGAACTGTCTGAATTAGTGATTTTCCTTTGTTGTTACATGTCTCTGTCACTGCATCTATCCATCTTCTTCTTTTCTCTTTTCACTGATACCTAAAAGGTGTCGTTGTTTATATCATTTGTCGTTCTTGAGCTGCTCGAACTGTCTGAATTAGTGATTTTCCTTTGTTGTTACATGTCTCTATCACTGCATCTATCCATCGTCTTCTTTTCTCTTTTCACTGATACCTAAAAGGTGTCGTTGTTTATATCATTTGTCGTTCTTGAGCTGCTCGAACTGTCTGAATTAGTGATTTTCCTTTGTTGTTACATGTCTCTGTCACTGCATCTATCCATCTTCTTCTTTTCTCTTTTCACTGACACCTAAAAGGTGTCATGGTTTATATCATTTTTCGTTCTTGAGGTGCTCGAACTGTCTGAATTAGTGATTTTCCATTGTTGTTACATGTCTCTGTCATTGCATCTATCCATCTTCTTCTTTTCTCTTTTCACTGACACCTAAAAGGTGTCATGGTTTATATCATTTGTCGTTCTTGAGCTGCTCGAACTGTCTGAATTAGTGATTTTCCTTTGTTGTTACATGTCTCTGTCACTGCATCTATCCATCTTCTTCTGGGTCTTCCTCTTGGTATTTTTCCATTCTTCAGAAGAACGCCTTTGATGGTGATTGGTAAGGATTCATTCTGGCCAGGTGGCCAAACCATTTAAGTTGTTGTTCTATATATTCTTGGCAGGGTTTTATTCCTACCATTTTTCTTATGGTTCCATTTGGTATTCTATCTCTTCTTTTGTTGTTTGTTTCTTCTACCTCTGTTTCATTTTTTTCTGTTTCTACTTCTTTCTCTTCTTCTATCACCTTCCAATGTATCTCACACAAAGACAAGTCACTAGTTCGTGGTTTGTTGAAGAAAAAACAAATCACTGACTCCCGGCGGTCCGTGGTCTTCCTTCGCAGTGTGTCTCTGGCATAACTTGCACTATACACCTCTTGTTCCGCTGAGAATACCCTGCCAGATTGCCTAACATTATTAGTACACAAAAACCTCTATGTTGACAGCGTAATTCCAGTTTAAGCGGTCAAATTCGTAAACCAAATTGATGCGATTACAAACTTGAATGCCCCTGGCAAAGATGACTAATTCTATACATCTCATACATTGAAACGTCTTGTTTCATTATTGCTAAATAACGAAATTATACTTATTAAATCCAGATTAATGTTCTGAGAAATCAATCTTTGCGTACTC
Source organism: Megaustenia siamemsis (assembly GCA_032433765.1). Lineage (NCBI taxonomy): Eukaryota > Metazoa > Mollusca > Gastropoda > Stylommatophora > Ariophantidae > Megaustenia > Megaustenia siamemsis. Next base: position 18,688,298 of record JAVIAB010000026.1, on the reverse strand, counting down.
AAGTCAAACCCATAGAAGCTTTGTTATTTTCAATAGGTGACGTCAAGTACGGACGCCAACAGTACGTGTAGTTTACTCGTGCCCCTACAGTCTGGGGACATAGGTAAATATGCATATTTTCAATAAATGAAATTTCTTCACATTTTATTTAATTGAAATATCTTCAGCATGATTTCCATCATTCCCTCTCAAATTTTACACTACAGATGCCCTCCCAAATTATCCACTACAGATGCCCTCCCAAATTATTCACTACAGATGCCCTCCTAAATTATCTACTAGAGATGCCCTCCCAAATTATTCACTACAGATGCCCTCCTAAATTATCTACTAGAGATGCCCTCCCAAATTATCCACTACAGATGCCCTCCTAAATTATCCACTAGAGATGCCCTCCCAAATTATCCACTACAGATGCCCTCCCAAATTATCCACTAGAGATGCCCTCCCAAATTATCCACTAGAGATGCCCTCCCAAATTATCCACTAGAGATGCACTCCCAAAATATCCACTAGAGATGCCCTCCCAAATTATCCACTAGAGATGCCCTCCTAAATTATCCACTAGAGATGCCCTCCCAAATTATCCACTAGAGATGCCCTACTAAATTATCTACTAGAGATGCCCTCCCAAATTATCCACTAGAGATGCCCTCCCAAATTATCCACTACAGATGCCCTCCTAAATTATCTACTAGAGATGCCCTCCCAAATTATCCACAAGAGATGCCCTCCCAAATTATCTACTAGAGATGCCCTCCCAAATTATCCACTAGAGATGCCCTCCTAAATTATCCACTAGAGATGCCCTCCCAAATTATCCACTAGAGATGCCCTCCTAAATTATCTACTAGAGATGCCCTCCCAAATTATCCACTAGAGATGCCCTCCCAAATTATCTACTAGAGATGCCCTCCCAAATTATCCACTAGAGATGCCCTCCCAAATTATCCACTAGAGATGCCCTCCCAAATTATCCACTACAGATGCCCTCCTAAATTATCTACTAGAGATGCCCTCCCAAATTATCCACTACAGATGACCTAACTTTTCCACTACAGATGCCCTCCCAAATTATCCACTACAGATGCCATCCCAAATTATCCACTACAGATGCCATCCCAAATTATCCACTACAGATGCCCTCCCAAATTATCCACTACAGATGCCATCCCAAATTATCCACTACAGATACCATCCCAAATTATCCACTACAGATGCCATCCCAAATTATCCACTATGAATGCCCTCCTAAATCATCCACTAGCGATGCCCTCCCAAATCATCCACTAGCGATGCCCTCCCAAATCATCCACTAAAGATGCCATCCCAATTTATCCACTACAGATGTCCTCCCAAATTATCTACTAGAGATGCCCTCCCAAATTATCCACAAGAGATGCCCTCCCAAATTATCTACTAGAGATGCCCTCCCAAATTATCCACTAGAGATGCCCTCCTAAATTATCCACTAGAGATGCCCTCCCAAATTATCCACAAGAGATGCCCTCCTAAATTATCTACTAGAGATGCCCACCCAAATTATCCACTAGAGATGCCCTCCCAAATTATCTACTAGAGATGCCCTCCCAAATTATCCACTAGAGATGCCCTCCCAAATTATCCACTAGAGATGCCCTCCCAAATTATCCACTACAGATGCCCTCCTAAATTATCTACTAGAGATGCCCTCCCAAATTATCCACTACAGATGACCTAACTTTTCCACTACAGATGCCCTCCCAAATTATCCACTACAGATGCCATCCCAAATTATCCACTACAGATGCCATCCCAAATTATCCACTACAGATGCCCTCCCAAATTATCCACTACAGATGCCATCCCAAATTATCCACTACAGATACCATCCCAAATTATCCACTACAGATGCCATCCCAAATTATCCACTATGAATGCCCTCCTAAATCATCCACTAGCGATGCACTCCCAAATCATCCACTAGCGATGCCCTCCCAAATCATCCACTAAAGATGCCATCCCAATTTATCCACTACAGATGCCCTCCCAAATTATCCACTAGAGATGCCCTTCTAAATTTCCATTACAGGTACCAACTTAGTTCCTACTACAGATACCCTCTCAAAATTCCCATTACAGATATCCTCTCAAAGTTCCCACTTCAGATTCTCTCTGAAAATTCCCACTACAGATACCCTCTAAAAGTTTCTACTACAGATACCCTCTCAAAGTTCTCACTACAGATATCCTCTCAAAGTTCCTACTACAGATACCCACTCAAAGTTCTCACTACAGATATCATCTCAAAGTTCGCAATACAGATACCCTCTCAAAGTTCCCACTACAGATATCCTCTCAAAGTTCCTACTACAGATACCTACTCAAAGTTCCCACTGAAAATTCCCACTACAGATATCCTCTCAAAGTTTCTACTATAGATACATTCTCAAAGTTCCCACTACAGATACCCTCTCAAAGTTCCTACTACAGAAACCCTCTAAAAGTTGCTACTATAGATACCCTCTCAAAATCCCTACTACAGATACCCTCTCAAAGTTCCCACTACAGATACACTCTCAAAGTTTCTACTATAAATACCATCTCAAAGTTCCTACTACAGATAATCTCTCAAAGTTCCTGCCACAGATACCCTCTCAGGTTCCCATTACAGTTATCGTCTAGAAGTTCCCACTACAGATGCCCTCCTAAATTTCCTACTACAAATAACTTCTCAAAGTTCCCATTACAGATACCCTTTCAAAGTTCCCACTATAGATACCATCTAGAAGTTCCCACTACAGATGCCCTCCTAAATTTCCCACTACAGATACCCTATAAAAGTTCCTACTACAGATACCCTCTCAGGTTCCTATTACAGATACCCTTTCAAAGTTCTCACTACAGATGCGCTCCTAAATTTCCCATTACAGATACTCCTCAAAGTTCCTATTACAGATACCCTTTCAAAGTTCCCACTACAGATACCATCTAAAAGTTCCCACTACAGATGCCCTCCTAAATTTCCCACTACAAATACCCCCTCAAATTTCCCACTACAGTTACCCTCTAGAAGTTCACACTACAGATGCCCTTCTAAATTTCCCACTACAGATAATTTCTCAAAGTTCCCACTACAGATACCCTCTAAAAGTTCCCACTGCAGGTGTCCTCCCAATCTTCTCAGTGCAGATGTATTTTCAAATTTCCCACTACAGATGTTTTTCCCTCAAATTTACCTATGCAGATGTCTTTTTAAAATGTTCCTCTACAAATGGCTTTTCATATTTCACTTTTCAGATGTCTTATGAATTTATCCTCTTCAGATGTCTTATGAATTTATCCTCTTCAGATGTCTTATGAATTTATCCTCTTCAGATGTCTTATGAATTTATCCTCTTCAGATGTCTTATGAATTTATCCTCTTCAGATGTCTTTTCAAATTACCCTCTTCATATGACCTTTTAATCCCCCCCCCCCCCCCCCCCCCCCCAGATGCCATTTTGTAGAGGGACATTTATAGAGTTTACAAATAGAGATACATTTGAGAGATGAACAAGCAGGTTTTAGGAAGAACAGATCATGTGCTGCTCAAATAACTACTCTACGTATAATAGTTGAACAAAGTTTAGAACTAAAATCCCCACTTTATATTGGATTCATAGATTACGAAAAGGCAATTGATAGTTTAGACAGAAGAATGCTTTGGAAGTTGCTGAGTCATTACGGAATCCCCATAAAGTTTATTAACCTGATAAAAACAATGTATGAAGGAACGAAATGTAGTGTGGTGCATGAAGGACAGCTTACAGAAGCATTTGAAATAAGAACAGGAGTAAGGCAAGGATGCCTTCTGTCTCCATTTCTCTTTCTACTGGCCATAAATTGGATTATGAAAATAACTCAAAACAACAGAAATGGAATTCAGTGGTCACTGACCAAACAACTTGATGATTTAGACTTTGCTGATGACATAGCTCTCCTATCACACAGCCATCAACAGATGCAGGATAAAATGAGCATACTTGATGAGAGATCACAACAGCTAGGACTGAAGATTAATAGAAATAAGACCAACATTATGAGAATTAATACAGTTGGCAATAACCAAATAAAACTAGGAGAAATACCTCTACTAGATGTACAATCTTACATGTATCTGGACAGTAATATAGATAAAGAGGGAGGAACAGAAAATGATACCAAAATAAGGACATCAAAAGCAAGAGGAGCTTTCATTGCTCTGGGAAACATATGGAAATCCAAAGAAATTAGGTTAAATACTATAATAAAAATTTTCAACTCAAATGTTAAGTCGGTCCTATTATATGGCTGTGAAACATGGAGAACAACAAAATTGACAATCACGAAGATACAGACTTTCATTAATGGATGCTTACGCAGGATAAAAGGATGGAAATGGCAAGACAAAATCACTAACATAGAATTATGGAAATGTACCAGTCAAACACCAGTGGATAAAGAGATACAGCGAAGACGATGGCGCTGGATAGGACACACACTACGGAAGCCAACTGAGAGTATTACACAAAATGCCCTTTTTTGAATCCCCAGGGGAAAAGACAAAGAGGAAGACCAAGGAATTCTTGGAGAAGACAGATAGAAGCAGAGATGAAGATGATGGGGAAGACATGGAATGATGTTAAAAGAATGGCAAGAAACAGAACGAATAGGAAAGTGTTTGTTGAAGGCCTATGCTCCACTGGGAGCTAAAATGGTAGAAGAGGAAGAAGAGATGCCCTTTTAATTTTCCCCCGACAGATGCCCTTTCAATTTTCCCCAACAGATGCCCTTTCAATTTTCCCCCAACAGATGCCCTTTCAATTTTTCCCCAACAGATGCCCTTTCAATTTTTCCCCAACAGATGCCCTTTCAATTTTCCGCCAACAGATGCCCTTTAAATTTTCCGCCAACAGATGCGCTTTAAATTTTCCCTCAACAGATGCCCTTTAAATTTTCCCTCAACAGATGCCCTTTAAATTTTCCCTCAACAGATGCCCTTTAAATTTTCCCTCAACAGATGCCCTTTAAATTTTCCCTCAACAGATGCCCTTTAAATTTTCCCTCAACAGATGCCCTTTAAATTTTCCGCCAACAGATGCCCTTTAAATTTTCCGCCAACAGATGCCCTATACATTTTCCGCCAATAGATGCCCTTTAAATTTTCCGCCAACAGATGTCCTTTCAATTTTTCCCAACATATGCCCTTTCAATTTTCCCTTTACACATGCCCTTTTAATTTTCCCTCAACAGATGCCCTTTAAATTGAGTTATTGAGTTATTAGCGGGTCATCATCATTGCACTCCGAACATGTCCATAGGTGCTCAAATCCCCTCCTCTGCAATTCCCTCAGTGTCCAGCGACTGACGACTCCAGTTCTATGTTGGTTGATAAGTCTTCTTACACGGCCACTAAGTTTCTCATTTCTGGCTGTGCCCATCTTAACTCCCAATTCCATCATCCGAAGAAGTGACGTGGATCTGTGTTTGTCGAAGTCATGTGCTCTTCCCACATCTCGGAGGGCATTGATAATGTCCGCTCGATCCATTGGTTACCCTTCCTCAACGACAGCGCAGCTAGCCAACCTATTCGCTCTTTCATTTCCCCGTACTCCCGCATGTCCAGGGACATAGACAAAGGTGACCTTACGTATTTTGTAATTCTGCAACGACTCTACCCATAGCATGCGTACAGAGCCCGCCTCCACTTTTTTTTATCATGCTCATCGAATCACTCAGTATACATGCGTGGGTGTAGTCTTGTGACTCTAACCATTTGAATGCCTTGGTCACTGCCATCACTTCCATTGTCATGCTACTCGTGGTCATGGCGTATGCACCACTGTCTTCTTTGACTATTCTGCCTGCCGAGCGTGCTGTAAATGCCCATGCACTTCTTTGGTGTCGTATTACAGATCCGTCTGCATAGATGACTGCATCTTTCTCATCGGTGTTATCACAGATGAGACCGTTGACCTCAGCATTAACCACGACCGGGTTCTGTTCCCTACTTTTCCTGTCGAGTGTGACAATACATGAGAAAGTCCCCTTGAATGACGTAGGCACCGGTATCCACTCCTCACCAACGCTGATATTGGTAAGCCTACAGACCTGTTTGATGAAATCTTCTGCTCGGCCCACCCATGATTTGCATCTTTTTAGCCAGGCACCTTTCACTGTGTTGAGCACGTGGTGCAATGGATGCTCTGTATCTGTACTAATCTTCAGGTATGCTCGTGCTCTCCAGATCTTGATTCTGTCATCCATGGTTGGAAAGTCAAGAAGATACCTCATTGCTACACAGGGAGTGTCCTTCGTACATCCCAGGATAAGGCGCATGGCTTCATTTTGTATTTTCTCCAGCCTATCAATTTGAGTCGTACTGACAGTAAGAATTGCCAGGGCATACTCGATTGGTGCGAGGACTAATCCCTGGAACAGAAGGGTAAGTAGCCTCTGCTCGATGTTGACAGCTGCCATGACCTTCAAGGCGGCTAATCCTTTGCGGGATTTTGTCATCACATGGTCGACGTGGTCCCGAAAACACAGGCTGCGATCAAACTTAACTCCGAGGTATGTCACCTCATCAGCTCCCATTCATACTACCGGTGTGGTCGTATTAACGATATGATTGTTAAGGGAGAACCATGAAACTGATGCTTTATTAGGATTAACCAAGGCACCTGAAACCCCACACCAGGAAGAAATGCGATCGAGTTCGTCTTGCATTGTGGAGGCGATTCCCCGTCTGTCTCTTCCCTGTCGATATACCAGAATATCATCAGCAAAAGTCATAGTTCTTCCCCTCCCATCCAGCTGTTGGGCCGCGATCGTTATTGTGTACACGTTAAATAGAACTGGTGACAATGGTGAGCCTTGTGGCAGCCCTGGACAAATGGATTTTGGCTCGGAAGACCAACTTCCACATTTGAGTATCACCTTCCTCTGAAACAGTGCCACGGCGATCTATCTAATGAGGAAGGGGTGCACCGCCAGTTTGAGGAGCATATGCATAAGATATTCAAATGGTACCCTGTTGTATGCATCCTCCAGATCTATAGCAGCAGCACATGTCTCCTCTCGTCTGTGGAAGCCTTCGAAGACGTCATAAGCAAAGACTGCCGCGTTGATCCATGTCTCTTTGTTATATCTATAACCTCCGAGTGTGGGTGGAAATACGCTTTTCTGTTCAAGGTGACAGGTGAGGACACGGGCAACTATTTTCTCCAGCAGCTTGCCCGCAGTGTTCTGCATTGTGATGATTCTGTAGGCACTGATCTGAGAATGGTCCTTGTTTGGCTTCGGTATCGGTAGTAAGTAGCTGCCCTTTCAATTTTCCTTCAACAGATGCCTTTTCAATTTTCCCTCTACAGGTGCCCTTTCAATTTTCCCTCAACAGATGCCCTTTCAATTAAAAAAAAAATATTCCAATCTCTAACTATCTAAACACTTATCTTACCTCAATCTCTGGCTATCTAAACACTTATCGTACCCCAATCTCTGACTATCTAAACATTTATCTTACCTCAATCTCTAACTATCAAAACACTTATCTTACCCCAATCTAACTATCTAAACACATATCTTACCCCAATCTCTGACTATCTAAACACTTATCTTACCCCAATCTCCGACTATCTAAACACTTATCTCACCCCCATCTCTAACTATCTAAACACTTATCTTACCCCAATCTCTGACTATCTAAACACTTATCTTACCTCAATCTCTGACTATTTGTACACTTATCGTACCCCAATCTCTAACTATCTAAACACTTATCGTACCCCAATCTCTGACTATCTAAACACTTATCGTACCCCAATCTCTTACTATCTAAACACTTATCGTACCCCAATCTCTGACTATCTAAACACTTATCTCACCCCAATCTCTGACTATCTAAACACTTATCGTACCCCAATCTCTGACTATCTAAACACTTATCTCACCCCAATCTCTGACTATCTAAACACTTATCTCACCCCAATCTCTGACTATCTAAACACTTATCGTACCCCAATCTCTGACTATCTAAACACTTATCTCACCCCAATCTCTGACTATCTAAACACTTATCGTACCCAATCTCTGACTATCTAAACACTTATCTCACCCCAATCTCTGACTATCTAAACACTTATCGTACCCCAATCTCTGACTATCTAAACACTTATCTTACCCCAATCTCTGACTATCTAAACACTTATCGTACCCCAATCTCTGACTATCTAAACACTTATCTTACCCCAATCTCTGACTATCTAAACACTTATCGTACCCTAATCTCTGACTATCTAAACACTTATCGTACCCCAATCTCTGACTATCTAAACACTTATCGTACCCTAATCTCTGACTATCTAAACACTTATCGTACCCTAATCTCTGACTATCTAAACACTTATCGTACCCTAATCTCTGACTATCTAAACACTTATCGTACCCTAATCTCTGACTATCTAAACACTTATCGTACCCTAATCTCTGACTATCTAAACACTTATCGTACCCTAATCTCTGACTATCTAAACACTTACCAAATCCCGATCGCTGACAATCTACGCCACGCCACAGTTAAAACTCCCGTTACTTAAGTCAATTTTCCATCTAATTTACTCATTGCAAAGTCATCTGTTGTAGGTCTTGCGAATTACAATTTTGCGTTGAACGCATAAGTTGATCGGTACAGTAAAAAAGCAGTCGGGGACAAAAATGGACCGTATGAATTTATAATAGATCATAATTAGCGCAGACTACGTCGTTTTAATGAAAATTTACAACGTTTCCTGTCATTTTGTTTATTTTGAAACACATTTTGTACTTGGAATTATGCAACATGAGCTATGAGGGTTAATATTTATAGTGAGATAACATGTGTTGGCTTTAGGAATGAAATATAAATGTTTAAATCATCATCATGTGCCATACTGTTTGGTGTTGGCGATCATATCCTTCCACAAGTCCCTATCCGTAGTGATTTTTAACAAAAAAATTGAGCTGCTTGCACAGAACAGAGACAAATGGCGAGATTTGATAAAATATCTTTAAAAGAATTGAAAACTGCTAGAATAAAAATTTAGATAAAAAAAGGAGTATCTTGGTCTACGCCCTATGGGCAGGCTAAGGCTCGAAAGGTTAATAGATAGGAAGATATGATTAGTCGAAGGCCCCGGTATCACTGCAAACGAATTAAAATCCATAATTGTTCAACCGCCCGTGCCAGTGAAATCGTGTGAATTAAAACACGTCTCATTGAAAGATCCAAACAAAGAAAGGCGAGCTGCAGTCCCCAATATAGCAGCCTCAGCACAAGCCAAAAGACATAAGGCAAAGCAACACAGAAAGCGAACGCAGCTGAACTGTCCTTCGTCATACGATGTCAACATTCATCGTAATCAATTTGAATATTGAAACACGATCCGGATTCAAAATACAGGTCACGGTGTGCACATAGCACTAACTCAGTAGCTCATGCAGCAAGCCGGACTTGGAATATGAGGAAACTGCAACACGGAACACTTTTCAGACTGAGCTTCAGTGGTTCGTGCCGCCTATCCGACATATTGACCGGTATTCCGATTATCCAAAGAGAATGTGAAATGTACAAAGGAATATCCCTATTGAGTCAAGTTGGTAAAATGTTTGCTAAAATATTGGAGAGGAGAGTAAGATATATAATAGAACCTCAATTAAGTAATAATCAATTCGGATTCAGAAAAGGCAAAAGCTGTACTGATGCTATATTTACAATGAGACAACTATGTGAAAAAAAAAAAAACAATAGAATATGACAGAAACCTAAATATAGTGTTTATAGATCAGGAAAAAGCGTTTGATCGTGTGGACAGGAACAAACTTTGGCAAACTTTAGAAACATACGGGGTAGCAGGACAACTACTAGATAATATAAAGGCATTATATAAAAACAGCCAAAGTGCCGTCAGAACATCGGAAGGTCTGTCAGAATGGTTTCAGGTTACAACAGTTGTAAGACAAGGATGTCTCCTCTCACCACTCCTCTTCATCATATATATAGCCAAAATAAATCAGGAAACAACCAACAACAAGGACAAATCAAATAATAGCATCATCATCATCATGTACCCTGCCGGTTGGCATAGGCGATCATGTCCTTCCACAATCTTCTATCTACAGTGCATCGTATCAGTTCTGTTGTTGACTGTTTTCCATGCCATGACACCAAGCTATACAGTATTTTCTCTCTTTGTCGTCCGCGATCTCTCTTTCCTTTTATTTTGCCAGTTGTAACCAAGTATTCCAACTTTCCTCTTCGCATGATGTGTCCGAAAAATGTTGATTGTTTCTTTCTGATGTTTTTAAGAGCTCCCTTTTTGTGTTGGCCTCTTTGAGAACTTCCTCATTGGTCTTAAAATAATAACATAGAGATAGAAAATTCCAACATCAACGAGCTACTCTTCGCAGATGACCAATGCCTAATATATGAGGATGAAAACCTGCTACAACAACATATAACATCTCTAGATAAAAGTTGCACAAACTACAGTATGAAAATTAACACAGCAAAAACATAGGCTATGAGAATAAGCAAATTAAACACTCATTAAACATTAAGATCAAAGATAAAGAAATAAAACAAGTAGAAGAATTCAAGTATTTGGGCACAATGTTCACAGAAGATGGAAAACTAGACAGAGAAATTGACATGAGATTTCTTCTTCTACCTTTTTAGCTCCCAGTGGAGCATAGGTCTTCAACAAACACTTTCCAAGTCGTTCTGTTTCTTGCCATTATTTTAAGATCATTCCATGTCTTCCCCATCACCTTTATCTCTGATTATATCTGACTTCTCAAAGAATTCCTTGGTCTTCCGCTTTGTCTTTTCCCTTGGGGATTCCAAAAAGGGGCCTGTTGTGTAATACTCTCAGTTGGCTTCCGCAGTGTATGTCCTATCCAGCGCCATCGTCTTCGCTGTATCTCTTTATCCACTGGTATTTGACTGGTACATTTCCATAATTCTATGTTAGTGATTTTGTCCTGCCATTTCCATCCTTTTATTCTGCGTAAGCATCCATTAATGAAAGTCTGTATCTTCGTGATTGAGATGAGAGACATGAGAATACAAAAAGCAAATGCTGTCACATACCAGCTTTCACCATTGCTAAGACATCCAAACATTTCTATAGCAGCTAAACAAAAATGATAAATAACATTTTCATACCAACTTTGTGCTATGAAAGTCAAACATGGACCCTTTCTAAATCACAATTAAGAAAGATCAATACATGTGAGATGCGATGCTTGATAAAAGTAACAAACAACACAAGAAGAGATAGAATACCAAATGAAACCATAAGAAAAATGGTAGGAACAAAACCTGCGAAGAATATATAGAACAACAACTTAAATGGTTTGGTCACCTGGTCAGAATGAATCCTCACCAAACACCATCAAGGGTGTTCTTCTCCAGAATGCATGGAAACAGACCAAAAGGAAGACCCAGAAGAAGATGGATAGATGCAGTGACAGAGACATGCAACAACAAAGGAAAATCACTAATTCAGACAGTTCGAGCAGCTCAAGAACGACAAATGATATAAACCACAACACCTTTTAGGTATCAGTGAAAAGAGAAAAGAAGAAGTTGGATAGATGCAGTGATAGAGACATGTAACAGCAAAGGAAAATCACTAATTCAGACAGTTCGAGCAGCTCAAGAACGACAAATGATATAAACCACGACACCTTTTAGGTATCAGTGAAAAGAGAAAAGAAGAAGATGGATAGATTCAGTGATAGAGACATGTAACAACAAAGGCAAATCACTAATTCAGACAGTTCGAGCAGCTCAAGAACAACAAATGATATAAACCACGACACCTTTTAGGTATCAGTGAAAAGAGAAAAGCAGAAGAAAGAAGAACCCCCATTAAATACGTTTTCTTGTCGCGGACCCCCATTAAATATGTTTTCTAGTCGCGGACACCCAGTTAAATACGTTTTCTTGTCGCGGACCCCCATTAAATATGTTTTCTTGTCGCGGACCCCCATTAAATATGTTTTCTAGTCGCGGACACCCAGTTAAATACGTTTTCTTGTCGCGGACACCCATTAAATACGTTTTCTTGTCGCGGACCTCCATTAAATATGTTTTCTAGTCGCGGACACCCAGTTAAATACGCTTTGTAGCTGCGAACCCCCAGGATTCAACATCGACTTATGATGTAAAATTCAAAATTGCATCAACCATTTTATTTGTACTTTCATTCATTTATTCTCACTTTCTATTTACCTACAAAACATCATACTAATCTTCACGTCTTCGCGGAACCCTCTGTGACGGCAGCACGGACCCCTGTGGGGGTAGGGGGCGCGGACCACAGTTTGAGAATCGCAGGGTTAGTCTATTTTCAGGTACACCACAAAATAGAGAAAGATCTTGATCAGTTTTGGTTCGTTGATCTATGTTGTGCGCACATGAACAGCGCATCATCCGTGAAAGTAACGTTTATAGTTTCACTGCTACTTTTATTGAACCAGCAAATTTACGCTATTTAAAGCTGCAATCGTTGATTCGTCAGATAAGGGCATATTAAATCGGCGATGATAGCATTTTACCGGAGATTAACTATTAATAATTACATGTAATGAAAAAAAATAACGTATTATTAAAACTCATTCGCCATTCTCTCAAAGCGGGAAAAAAGTGCCCGCATAAAAATGTCTCCATTTTGTTTGCATCACTTGTTGCAATGTCAAAGCATGGCAATCGATAAATGAGAGAACATGAGCTACTCATTCTCACGTGTAACGTTTACCAGCGATAATTCAAGGCTTGATATTACACTCATCGTAATTGTAAACAGTGCGGATTTATAATCGCGGATTGAAATAAATACAGGTTCTTTGGTTATTTGGTTATGGAAAACCCCGGTATCACTGCAAACGAATTAAAGTTCATACCTGCTCAACCCCCAGTGCCAGTGGAATCATCCGAATTAATACAGGTTAAGAGGGCAAGTAATTAAATAAAAACTAAGACACTTCTTGTCTTAACTCTCTCCATACGGAAGCTTCATTTTTTTCTACCTTTCAGCTCCCTGTGGAGCATAGGTCTTCAACAAACACTTTCAGCTCCCTGTGGAGCATAGGTCTTCAACAAACACTTTCCAAGTCATTATGTTTCTTGTCATTCATTTAGGATCATTCCATGTCTTCCCCATCATCTTCATCTCTGCTTTTATCTGTCTTCTCTAAGAATCCATTGGTCTTCCTCTTTATATTTTTCCCTGGGGATTCTAAAAAAGGGCCTGTTGTGCAATACTCTCAGTTGGCTTCCACAGTGTTTGTTGACTATCCAGCGCCATTGTCTTCGCTGTATCTCTTTATCAACTGGTATTTGACTGGTACATTTCCATAATTCTATGTTAGTGATTTTGTCCTGCCATTTCCATCCTTTTATTCTGCGTAAGCATCCATTAATGAAAGTCTGCATCTTCATGATTGTCATTTTAGTTGTTCTCCAAGTTCCACACTACAAAGGACAAGAGGTAGGGTTCGATCCCAACCAACAGCTTCCGGGTTCACCCAGCCGTAATTTGGTACTGGATTTTTCTGGTAAAGTAAAGCGGCACGAGCGTAATACCTATCACATTACCCCAACACAATATTCCCTATTCGCTACTTGGCGTGACGGGCTATTTACTTTACTTTTTTTTTCCATGTTCCACAGCCATATAATAAGACTGACTTAACATTTGAGTTGACAATTTTTATTGTAGTATTTAACCTAATTTCTTTAGATTCCATATGTTTCCCAGTGCAATAAATGCTTGTTAGTACGGAAGCATACGTTATTTAAAAACAAGCTTATTTTATTGCTACTGTCTGCAACAAATCTATGTCAATAAAAATGAGAAAGAGAGTTCATCGGTGCTATATAGAACCAATTGTGACCTATGGAAGCGAATCATGGACAGTAGACAAACAAATGAAAAGACGATTAGAGGCCACAGAGATGGGATTTCTCAGAAGAATGTTGAAAGTTCCCTGGGCAGACAAAAAGACCAATGAGGAAGTTCTGAAAGAGGCCAACACAAAAAGGGAGCTCTTAAAAAAACATCAGAAAGAAGCAATCAACATTTTTCGGGCACATCATGAGAAGAGGAAAGTTGGAATACTTGGTTACAACTGGCAAAATAAAAGGAAAGAGAGATCGCGGGCAACAAAGAGAGAAAATACTGTATTGCTTGGTGTCATGGCATGGAAAACAGTCAACAACAGAACTGATACGATGCACTGTAGATAGAAGAGGAGAAGTGGAGGGACATGATCACCTACGCCAACCGGTATGGCACATGATGATGATGATGATGCAGCTTTTTACCGACGCAACGGAAGAAATTTCAAAGACAAAATGACTCATGGTTTTAAGAATCAATCTACATGTCCATATTTATCTAACATCATCACCAAGTACCGGGCCTACTGGCGTAGGTGATCATGTCTCTCCACAACTTTCGATCTCGACAGTTATTTATCATTCCTGTTGTTGACCTTCTGCCAAGCTATTCTCTTAAGCTGTCTGATATCTTTTCTCTTTGTTTCCCTCAATCTCTTCGTCCCTCAAGTTTCCCAGTTGTTACAATATATTCCAGCTGTTCTCTTCTCATTACATGGCCACAAAATAATGATTGATATCTAAAATATAACATATAATATATGAATTTTTAGAGAATTGAACTAGAATGAGATTAGATTTCACCAATACCAAGATGATACAAGATATGTAAAAAGAATATGGTTTGATGACGGTTCAAATTAATCAAAGTGAGTGTGACGCACAGTGCGGCGAAATGTACACGGCAGAAATCGGCATGGCGCACAGTGCGGCGAAATGTACACGGCAGAAATCGGCATGGCGCACAGTGCGGCGAAATGTACACGGCAGATATCGGCATGGCGCACAGTGCGGCGAAATGTACACGGCAGAAATCGGCATGACGCACAGTGCGGCGAAATGTACACGGCAGAAATCGGCATGACGCACAGTGCGGCGAAATGTACACGGCAGAAATCGGCATGACGCACAGTGCGGCGAAATGTACACGGTAGAAATCGGCATGACGCACAGTGCGGCGAAATGTACACGGCAGAAATCGGCATGACGCACAGTGCGGCGAAATGTACACGGCAGAAATCGGCATGGCGCACAGTTCGTCGAAACGTACGGAAAGAGTTCAGAAGATTTTAAACATCCATTGGGATCGACAGGGAGCCGCGATAGCTCAGTGGTTAGTGAACTGGACTACAAAGGGCAAAAGGTAGGGTTCGATTCAAATCGACGGCTTCCGGTTCGCCCAGCCTTAAATGGGTACCGGAATTTTTTCTGGGAAAGTAAAGCGGCACGGGCGTAATACTGTGGAGATAGAGGAAATCAAAGAGAAAAAGATCCCAGACATATTATGAGGATGGCTTGGCAGAAGGTCAACAACAGAAATGATAAATAACTGTCAAGATCGAAAGTTGTGGAGAGACATGATCACCTACGCCAGCAGGCCCAGTACTTGATGATGGTGTCCCTAAAGACGTTCAGAATGACTGCGCGGTCTATTGCCCTTCAGCACTCAACATCAACCTTACTGGCAAGTCTGTCAACATGCTCATTACCATAGACCCGCGTGACCAGGCATGGAAATGAAGCTGATATATGCCAGACTGGACCTCCCCAGAGACTGTAACCACTACCGTCGATTTCATATGATTGAGGACACGCTCAAAAAGTGTTCACTTTCTGTGCGGTTTCGCCTTATGTCTTTGGCGTGTGCTGAGACTGCTATGATGGGGGCTAAAACTCCCTTTCTTTGTTTGGGAGATGAGATAGAATTCGGATGATTCCACTGGCACGGGCTGGTTGAATAATTATGGATTTTAATTCGTTTGCAGGGATACTTGGGCCTTCAATAACCAAGCAAAGAACCATCGTATAATTGAAATCCTAATTATATAACGTACTCATCGCGTCACTGAGGAAACACATGGGTATAAGGCTGTGTCTCAATCCACGCCAATGCATTAGTGAACCTGAATTAAAAGGTGAGAAAGGGGTCAGACCAGTGAGGCGTGGATGTGTGACAAGTCAAGCACATCCTACCCTCATTTACCAACATTGTAATGTCACAGAGTGCTAGTGTGCCCCCGCTACACGTGAGGGAATATATACATACATACATATATGCATACATAGATACGTACACTTATACACGTTTACACACCTATATACACATATACATTCACAATATGCAGATTAAAAAGATATATAAGTACACATACAAACAATATATATATATATATATATATATAATATATATGTGTGTGTGTGTGTGTGTGTGTGTGTGTATCGTTAGTAGTGTCAGATTGAGGGATCTTGTACCTCTGATGAATCTAAGCGCTTACAAACATTTATGATGTGAGTATTCTCTTTCTCTTTTTCACTGACACCTAAAAGGTGTCGTGGTTTATATCATTTATCGTTCTTGAGCTGCTCCAACTGTCTGAATTAGTGATTTTCCTTTGTTGTTACATGTCTCTGTATGATATCACGTTTGATTTGAATAGTCTAAGTTTTATGTTTGTGCTGATGAGTTTTGATTTCCACAACCACAGACATTACTGCTTTAGCTATTCTGATTCTAATTTCTTTACTTGTATCCCCTTCCCGATCAATGTGACTTCCAATAATTGTATATATATATATATATATATATATATATATATATATATATATTACTATAAATGGCCCTTTTCGTCTTGTCAGAAGGTCTAGTGGAGGCAATTGTTAATTTTTTTTTAATGTTTTGTTTTTGTCGAACAGCTTCTCTCGTGGCTAATTCTACCAATGTTTGACAAACACACACGGCCACAGAATGAACAAGTCAGGCTCCTGATTCACAAGGTTTTCCATCCTTTTTCATGAGTCTTTTCTCTTCTAGGTTTTGCCATAGCACAGTCTCAAATGATGTTATACCGTTCCTTATACAAGTTTTCCATGATGTGCGATCACTTGCCAGATGTTCCCAGTCATTTTCACAGATGGAGAAGTCATTCAGAGATGATTTACAGATATCTCTATATCATAGTTTAGGTCTGCCGATTTGTCTTTTTCCGTGTGTTAGTTCGCCATATAGTATTTGCTTGGGGATGCGCTTTTCTTCCATTCGCTGGACATGCCCCAGCCATCTTAGTCTTTGACATCTGAGCATCGACATGATTTTTGGGGTCTTAGCACGTTGCAGGACAGTTAAGTTGGTTATTTTGTCCTGCCATTTGATGTGCATTATTCTGCGGAGACATCGCATGTGGAAGACATTTAGTCTTTTTTCGTGATTTGAGTATGTTGTCCAGGTTTCAGATACATATAATAGTGTGCTAAGCACACAAGTTTGATATATTAAGAGTTTGGCCTTCAGTGTTAGTTTCGTGTTGTTCCAGGCTCTTTCTGTGAGTTTGCCGAAAGTCGTAGCTGCCTTACCAATTCGGCTGTTTATGTCATCAAGAGAAATGGTTTGCGTAATTGTGGATCCAAGATACGTGAATTTCTGAACTGAATATATTACTATCACCACAGATAATTGAGCCGCGATAGTTCAGTGGTTAGTGAACTGGACTACAGAGGACAAGAGGTAGGATTCGATCCCAACCAACGGCTTCCGGGTTCACCCAGCCTTTAATGGGTACCGTATTTTTTTCTGGGAATGTAAAACGGCACGGGCGTAATACCGACCACATTACCCCAAAAATCATGTGCCGAAGGTCAGTAAAATTTATGGTCACTAACACCATATTCCCTATACGCCACTTGGCATGACGGGGGCTCTTTACTTTTACTTTACTTTACTTTACTTTACTTTACTTTAATTTACTTTACTTTACATTGCTTTACTTTACTTTACTTTACTTTACTTTACTTTACTTTACTTTACTTTACTTTACTTTACTTTACATTGCTTTACTTTACTTTACTTTACTTTACTTTACTTTACTTTACTTTACTTTACCTTACTTTACTTTACTTTACTTTACTTTACATTGCTTTACTTTACTTTACTTTACCTTACTTTACTTTACTTTACTTTACATTGCTTTACTTTACTTTACATTGCTTTACTTTACTTTACTTTACTTTACCTTACTTTACTTTACTTTACTTTACTTTACTTTACCTTACTTTACCTTACTTTACTTTACTTTACTTTACTTTACTTTACTTTACTTTACTTTACTCTACTTTACCTTACTTTACTTTACTTTACTTTACCTTACTTTACTTTACTTTACTTTACTTTACCTTACTTTACTTTACTTTACTTTACTTTACTTAACCTTACTTTACTTTACTTTACTTTACTTTACTTTACTTTACCTTACTTTACTTTACTTTACTTTACTTTACTTTACTTTACTTTACTTTACTTTACCTTACTTTACTTTACTTTACTTTACCTTACTTTACTTTACTTTACTTTACTTTACTTTACTTTACTTTACTTTACTTTACCTTACTTTACTTTACTTTACTTTACTTTACTTTACTTTACTTTACCTTACTTTACTTACTTTACCTTACTTTACTTTACTTTACCTTACTTTACTTTACTTTACTTTACTTTACCTTACCTTACTTTACTTTACTTTACTTTACTTTACTTTACCTTACTTTACTTTACTTTACTTTACTTTACTTTACTTTACTTTACTTTACTTTACTTTACCTTACTTTACTTTACTTTACTTTACTTTACTTTACCTTACTTTACTTTACTTTACTTTACTTTACTTTACCTTACTTTACCTTACTTTACTTTACTTTACCTTACTTTACTTTACTTTACTTTACTTTACTTTACTTACTTTACTTTACTTTACTTTACTTTACTTTACTTTACCTTACTTTACTTTACTTTACCTTACTTTACTTTACTTTACTTTACTTTACTTTACTTTACTTTACTTTACTTTACCTTACTTTACTTTACTTTACTTTACCTTACCTTACCTTACCTTACCTTACTTTACTTTACTTTACTTTACTTTACTTTACTTTACCTTACCTTACTTTACTTTACTTTACTTTACTTTACTTTACTTTACTTTACCTTACTTTACCTTACTTTACTTTACTTTACTTTACTTTACTTTACTTTACTTTATTTTACTTTACTTTACTTTACTTTACTTTACTTTACTTTACTTTACTTTACTTTACTTTACTTTACTTTACTTTACTTTTACTTTTACTTTACTTTACCTTACTTTACTTTATTTTACTTTACTTTACTTTTACTTTACATTTACTTTTACTTTACTTTACTTTGCTTTACTTTACTTTACTTTACTTTACTTTTACTTTTACTTTACATTTACTTTTACTTTACTTTACTTTACTTTACTTTTACTTTTACTTTACATTTACTTTACTTTTACTTTACTTTACTTTACTTTTACTTTACATTTACTTTTACTTTACTTTACTTTACTTTACTTTACTTTACTTTTACTTTTACTTTACTTTACTTTACTTTACTTTACTTTACTTTACTTTACTTTTACTTTGCTTTACTTTACTTTTACTTTACTTTACTTTACTTTACATTACTTTACTTTACATTACATTACTTTACTTTACTTTATTTTACTTTACTTTACTTTACTTTACTTTACCTTACATTACATTACTTTACTTTACTTTACATTACATTACTTTACTTTACTTTATTTTACTTTACTTTATTTTACTTTACTTTACTTTACTTTACTTTACTTTACTTTACTTTACTTTACTTTACTTTACTTTACTTTACATTACATTACATTACATTACTTTACTTTACTTTACTTTACTTTACTTTACTTTACTTTACTTTACTTTACTTTACTTTACATTACATTACTTTACTTTACTTTACTTTACATTACTTTACTTTACTTTACTTTACTTTACTTTACTTTACATTACTTTACTTTACTTTACTTTACTTTACTTTACTTTACTTTACTTTACTTTACTTTACTTTACATTACTTTACTTTACTTTACTTTACTTTACTTTACTTTACTTACCAAAGATAATTAAAGCGAGAAAAAATTCGCAGTTGGAACCACTAACAATATTACTTTTAAGAACAAGAGGAATGTAACACATTCAAAACATCTGCAAACCGTGATCGTTGCAACGTTGCTAAATCTGAAATCTTCGTGAAGATTTGGACAAGAGGCTGCACATACATCATCACCTGTCGGAAGCGACAGCGAATCTGTGAGCTTGCCTCGAACACTGTGATAGCATCACTGACGACAATAACATGTCAGTCAATTTTTCTAATCGAACCAGGAATGGGGGATTGGGAGAGGAGGGAAAGAGAGTTGCTTCTCTACTGTACAGGTACGACGTCAGCCTCAGGGCAGGAACGGCCTGCGTTCAAAACCTAATACAGACGGTGGTATTTAATTTTTATCCTCATCAGGTTGCATATCGTTTACAAAACTTTGCATTCACCACAGCTCGTCTGGAAGAATCTATGTTTCTAGCCAGATCTCCCAAAGAGCATTACATTAACCACAGCTCGTCTGAAAGAATCTCTGTCTCTAGCCAGATCTCCCAAAGAGCATTACATTAACCACAGCTCGTCTGAAAGAATCTATGTTTCTAGCCAGATCTCCCAAAGAGCATTACATTCACCACAGCCCGTCTGAAAGAATCTATGTTTCTAGCCAGATCTCCCAAAGAGCATTACATTAACCACAGCCCGTCTGAAAGAATCTATGTTTCTAGCCAGATCTCCCAAAGAGCATTACATTAACCACAGCCCGTCTGAAAGAATCTATGTTTCTAGCCAGATCTCCCAAGAGCATTACATTAACCACAGCTCGTCTGAAAGAATCTATGTTTCTAGCCAGATCTCCCAAAGAGCATTACATTAACCACGGCTCGTCTGAAAGAATCTCTGTCTCTAGCCAGATCTCCCAAAGAGCATTACATTAACCACAGCTCGTCTGAAAGAATCTCTGTCTCTAGCCAGATCTCCCAAAGAGCATTACATTAACCACAGCTCGTCTGAAAGAATCTTTGTCTCTAGCCAGATCTCCCACAGGACATTACATTCACCACAGCCTGTCTAAAAGAATCTCAGTCTCTAGCCAGATCTCCCACAGAACATTACATTCACCACAGCCTGTCTAAAAGAATCTCTGTCTTTAGTTATCTTTTCGGTATTTCCCCATTACTGAAGTCTGCCATGGGGAACTGTAAGACCGGAGAATAAAGGCCGCTTGTCTAGTGCAAGCGCCCTGAGGTGGTCGGGTCTGAGTTGTTATTTCACCCCAGATAGAAAAAAAAAATTGTGATACTTCCAGGATTCGAACCCACATTCTACTGGTTTGGAGCCCGACAAGTTATCGATTCGGTCACCGGCACTTTGTGAAATGATATTAATTCCGGATAAAAACTGGCCATTTACAAAACAAGTAGCAATAATAATTAAAAAAAAAGAATTACGCACTGACGCACCCCAATTCCCCCATCTAGCACATCATTCGCATGATTACATGTTCATGAACCTATTACGTGACTCCGTAGGCTCAATCACGGCCTATGAATTAACTTATGTTCAACAGCCATTATCGCTGGATCAAATTAGCGATCAGATGACAAACTGGCAACCCGCGATGCTCATGTTTAACAATACGCTACAAGTGCTGTGAGAACAACATATGTATGGGGTATTATCCCTGTTGGTTGCTAGGTTGGATATGTTACATACGGGGGAATTACGAAGATTAAAAATAACATAAATTAATAACATATGTGTGTCTTCTTCCTCGCTGTTGCTTCCCTAATAACAGATTACTGTAGGGGAGTTCCTGATATTGTTGTTGTATTGATTATGTAGTTTAGTTTAGTTTAGTTTAGTTCGGTTAAGTTTGGTTTAGTTTGTTTTAGTTGAGTTTAGTTTGGTATAGTTTAGTTTAGTTTGCTTTTGTATAGTTTGGTTTAGTTTAGTTTAGTTTGATTTTGTTTTGTGTAATTTGATTTAGTTTGGTATAGTTTCGTTTCGTTTCGTTTAGTTTAATTTTATTTGGTTTGGTTTGGTTTAGCTTAGTTTAGTTTAGTTTAATTTAGTTTGGTTTGGTTTAGTCTAAGTTTAAGTTTAGTTTAGTTTGGTTTAAGTTTAAATTCAATTTAGTTTAGTTTGGTTTGGTTTAAGTTTAAATTTAGTTTAGTTTAGTTTTATTTTAGTTTAGTTCGAGTTTAGTTTAGTTTAGTTTAGTTTAGTTTAGTTTAGTTTAGTTTAGTTTAGTTTAGTTTAGTTTAGTTTTTAGTTTAGTTTAGTTTAGTTTAGTCATCAGATCATCTTCATTGCACAGCGGTCAACTCTATAGTGCTCAGATAACTTCTCCTGCACGTTCCACAGTTTGAATCATGCCCCCCCCCCCTCTAAGATTAGCGAACGCACTGAAGATGGCTTCAGTTAATATGCCCGAACTCCGTAGCACTTAGATTCGCTTCCATAGGTCAGAATTGGCTCTCAGTAGGAACGAAGAACTCTCCTTCACACTTCAGTTTTTCCACCTTGGTCTGAAATAGAAACATCGGTAGGAGCCAATCACAGCTCGACTGTGACATTTTGTACCCACCTTCTTGTTCCTTTTTTCTATTGTTTTCATGGTGCCACGCCCACATGACACATCATGCCATGCCCACCTGATGCCACGTCCACCCGATAGGAGCCTCGATAGCTCAGTGGTTAATGAACTGGACTACAAAGGACAAGAGTTCGTATTCGATCCTGATCGACGGCTTCCGGGTTCACCCAGCCTTAAATGGGTACCGGATTTTTTTTCTTCGAAAGTAAAGAGGCACGGGCGTATTACCAACCACATTACCCCAAAAATCATATGCCGTGGGTCTATTAATATTGTGGTCACTAAAACCATATTCAGTATAGGCCATTTGGCGTGACAAAGCCCTTTACTTCTTTCTTACTCCCCCGATTCCTGATGCCACGCCCACTTGGTACCTGGTGCCACGCCCACCTGTTACCTCATGCCACGGCCACCTGTTACCTGGTGCCACGCCCACCTGTTACCTGGTGCCAAGCCCAGCAGATACCTGATGCCACGCCCACCTGGAACCTGTGCCACGCCCACCTGTTACCTTGTGCCACGGCTAGCTGGTAGTTGGTGCCACACCCACCTGTTACCTGGTGCCATGCCCAGCTGGTACCTGATGCCACGCCCACCTGTTACCTGGTGCCACGCCCACCTGTTACCTTGTACCACGCCCAGCTGGTACCTGATGCCACGCCCACCTGTTACCTGGTGCCACGCCCACCTGTTACCTTGTACCACGCCCAGCTGGTACCTGATGTCACGCCCACCTGTTACCTGGTGTCACGCCCACCTGTTACCTTGTACCACGCCCAGCTGGTACCTGATGCCACTCCCACCTGTTAACTGTTAAAGATAGTCACTATTCCACTTCGTCTTGTGTACAACATATTTCATTTTTTTCTTGACGTTGTATTGTATATTTTCAAGGAACGCCTTTACTGGAAAATTAACTTGTTAGGTAACGGACACATCCCGTATGGATGTACACATGCATGTATGTGTTCATATGTACGGGTATTGGTATATACATACATATATATATATATATATATATATATATATACGCATGTATGTGTGTACTTGCTTGTATACACATATATGTATGTGTGTGTGTATGTGTATGTTGATATATACAGTTTGTGCACGTCTGCCTATATGTGCATATATGTATATACGCATCTCTGTGTGTGTGTATATACATGTATTTATGGGCCTTTAGATACTTCCAGACATTATCGGTGTCTTTGTTAGTCGACGTAGCCTAGACAGCGTTCCCCCCACTCCTGTATTTTTAGAACCCTTCACCCTTGTCTAGAGGGTATAATTACAGCTAGACCCGTGTGACTCGCCCTTTTCCCGTCCTGACCAGCGTCCACGACACGGAAGTCAATTTGCTTTTCTTTAACATTTTTCGATCATTTTGTTTAGGATGTTTCATTACTAGTTAGCTATGTAGGATTAGTTATATCTACTTACATATCTGTGTGTGTTGTTGTTTGTTTGTTCGTTCGTTCCTGCTGAAGGCCTATTTAGCCAAAACGTCGTTCAAATCTGTGTCGTCTACTAACCACGTAAAGCTTTTACTATATCATTTTTTCGATTTTATTTTTTTTTCAATTTTCCCTAACGGACACATTTGTTGTCTTCTCTGACTATGGTGTTCTGAATGAAGGTAATGGTAAAGGTAATGGTAAAGGTAATGGTAAAGGTAATGGTAAAGGTAATGGTAAAGGTAATGGTAAAGGTAAAGGTAATGGTAAAGGTAATGATAAAGTTAATGGTAAAGGTAATGGTAAAGGTAATGGTAAAGTACGAGACTTGAACCGGCGTCTTAGCACGCATGTTTCCACCCATATGTGCTCGGCCGCCTATCCAGAAGTGTTCGGAGACTTCTGGATAGTGTCGTTTCAAGACTCTATTGATCTGGACTCCAGAGCAATAAGAAAGATAACGACCACCGAAATTAAATGTGTCAGAAGAATGACAGGAAACAGCTTAAGAGACAGAGTAAGAAACACCGACCTGAGGGAAAAACTCGAAATTGAACCAGCCATCGAATACATACAGAAACAACAGATAAATTGGTTCGGTCACATAACAAGACAAAAAGAACTAACAATGACTCAAAGAGACACAAACAAACGCTACGAAAATGCCAGATTAAGAGGAAGATCATGAATGAGATGGATAAAGGGAATACTAGAGTCACTAGGAGGGATAACACCAGAAGAGGCCAACAGAAGAGCAAAGAATCGCAGATTGTATCTCCCCTCGACGCCAACGGCAGCAGATGAAGGAAAGAAGAAGAAGAAGAATCGCTTCATGCATTGAAACTTACGATGTGAGGCGGCATTCCTCACCTTCGCCAGAGTACTACCCTGGTACACATTTCTGCCAGCGGCTGGGTCGACCGCGGAGGGTATTTTTTTCCAATCACGAGTACAACTCAGACTGCTTCCAGAGGGAATCGAACACGGGTTGTCCGAATGTCGGTAGCCCAATCGGGTGGTTTTGCCAACTATGCTAGCGAGGCCCCATTCTGAGTATCTATTACGAGAAGAAGAAGATCGGAATACTTCATGACAACACTAAAATACAAGGAATGTCGGAATACTTGATAACAACACTAAAATACAAGGAATGTCGGAATACTTGGACAACACCAACATCCAAGGAAGGTCAGTTCGGAATATTTTATGACAACACCGAAATACAAGAAAAGTTGGAATACTTCATGACAACATCGAAATATAAGGAATGTCGGAATACTTGATGATAACACCAAAATACAAGGAAAGTTGGAATATTTTATGACAACACTAAAATGCAAGAAAAGTTGAAATACTTTATGACAACACTAAAATACAAGGAAAATTAAATACTTTGTGACATCACCAAATGCAAGGAAAGTCGGCTCGGAATACTTTATGACATCACCGAAATACAAGAAAAGTTGGAATACTTATGACATCACCAAAAACACAAGGAAGGTTGGAATACTTTATGACATCACCAAAAACACAAGGAAGGTTGGAATACTTTACGACAACACCAAAACACAAGGAAGGTTGGAATACCAGATGATAACACCAAAACACAAGGAAGGTTGGAATATCAGTTGACAACACCAAAACACAAGGAAGGTTGGAATACCTAATGACAACACCAAAAACACAAGGAAGGTTGGAATACCAGATGACAACACCAAAACACATGGAAGGTTGGAATACCTAATGACAACACCAAAACACAAGGAAGGTTGGAATACCAGATGACAACACCAAAACACAAGGAAGGTTGGAATACCAGATGACAACACCAAAAACAGAAGGAAGGTTGGAATACCAGATGACAACACCAAAACACATGGAAGGTTGGAATACCTAATGACAACACCAAAACACAAGGAAGGTTGGAATACTTGATGACAACACCAAAAACACAAGGACGGATGGAATACCAGATGACAACACCAAAACACAAGGAGGTTTTGAATACCTAATGACAACACCAAAACACAAGGAAGGTTGGAATATCTAATGACAACACCAAAACACAATGAAGGTTGAAATACCTAATGACAACACCAAAACACATGGAAGGTTGGAATACCTAATAACAACACAAAAACACAAGGAAGGTTGGAATACTTGATGACAACACCAAAAACACAAGGAAGGTTGGAATACCAGATGACAACACCAAAACACAAGGAAGGTTGGAATACTTGATGACAACACCAAAAACACAAGGAAGGTTGGAATACCTAATGACAACACCAAAAACACAAGGAAGGTTGGAATACCTAATGACAACACCAAAAACACAAGGAAGGTTGGAATACTTGATGACAACACCAACAACACAAGGAAGGTTGGAATACCTAATGACAACACCAAAAACACAAGGAAGGTAAGATGTACGGACATCAAAAAGAGAAATAAAAATGTCTTGGCTTCATGGAACGGTAAATGGTCAACAAAATGGAAATATGACTGTGTCCAACATGAGAATGTAGATCAAAGCGTACGGCGATGGTTATGGCAACATAGAGCCTGATTCACACAACCTTGGTGACTGACTTGCAAAGTATGCTACAGAAGATTGCCAGTGTTTGCGGCAGGAGTGGATGCAGCTCTTGGATGGCTATCAAGTGAGCGCGTTGACCTGGACTGTCCGAAGCACGCTGGTGTACATGGTAATGAAATAGCTGGAGACAAATAATAATAAATGAATATTATTATAGAGGGAAACTTCCGAGGCGATAATCAGGGAATCAATTCAGAGGAAGTGGTATGTTTACAGCACTGGGGAAAAATGACAAATAATTAACAACAGAAAAAAAAACAACAAAAAACAAAGAACAATATATGGATTGGTTGGTTGCGTTCGCCCGATGACTAAAGTATTGTAGAGTATCGTGGTAGACTAGAATATTCCTCTTCATCATCCGCCCTTACAAGGACGTAGTGGACGTGTCTGCGTTGTGTTGTGGTTTGCAGTATAACTGTGATATTTGCGCCTTTCGTCCCAACACATCCGACTTCAGCACGAATATATGGATTGAAGCAGGATCGAACCCGTACTCAGTGGCACAGCGCCCTTTACTTTTTTTTTTTTTTACCCCCACCTGATTCCTGGTGTTTTTCGTGGCAAGGCGCTGTGCCACTGAGTACGGGTTCGATCCTGCTTCAATCCATATATTGTTCTTTGTTTTTGTTTTTCTGTTGTTAATTATTTGTCTTTTTTTTCCGAGTGCTGTAAACACACCTCTTACTCTGAATTGATTCAACGAAATAGCTGATAAGTTCGCTGGCTGCTCTGACACTGAGTGTGGCCTTGCTCTGGACAAAGAGGACATCACCAAGTTTGTTTTTCACTCCTTAAGAGAAGGGGAGATAACGGGTGGGACAAGGATGTACACACTGAGAGAAAGAGAAGTCTAAAGTAGGAAAATAGGTCTGGTCAATCCGGAATACTTAGTAGGAAAATAGGTCTGGTGATCCGGAATACTTAGTAGGAAAATAGGTCTGGTGATCCAGAATACTTAGTAGGAAAATAGGTCTGGTCGATCCGGAATACTTAGTAGGAAAATAGGTCTGGTCAATCCGGAATACTTAGTAGGAAAATAGGTCTGGTCAATCCGGAATACTTAGTAGGAAAATAGGTCTGGTCAATCCGGAATACTTAGTAGGAAAATAGGTCTGGTCGATCCGGAATACTTAGTAGGAAAATAGGTCTGGTCGATCCGGAATACTTAGTAGGAAAATAGGTCTGGTCAATCAGGAATACTTAGTAGGAAAATAGGTCTGGTGATCCAGAATACTTAGTAGGAAAATAGGTCTGGTCAATCCGGAATACTTAGTAGGAAAATAGGTCTGGTGATCCGGAATACTTAGTAGGAAAATAGGTCTGGTCAATCCGGAATACTTAGTAGGAAAATAGGTCTGGTCAATCCAGAATACTTAGTAGGAAAATAGGTCTGGTGATCCGGAATACTTAGTAGGAAAATAGGTCTGGTCGATCCGGAATACTTAGTAGGAAAATAGGTCTGGTCGATCCGGAATACTTAGTAGGAAAATAGGTCTGGTCGATCCGGAATACTTAGTAGGAAAATAGGTCTGGTCGATCCGGAATACTTAGTAGGAAAATAGGTCTGGTCAATCCGGAATACTTAGTAGGAAAATAGGTCTGGTGATCCGGAATACTTAGTAGGAAAATAGGTCTGGTGATCCGGAATACTTAGTAGGAAAATAGGTCTGGTGATCCGGAATACTTAGTAGGAAAATAGGTCTGGTCGATCCGGAATACTTAGTAGGAAAATAGGTCTGGTCGATCCGGAATACTTAGTAGGAAAATAGGTCTGGTCAATCTGGAATACTTAGTAGGAAAATAGGTCTGGTCAATCTGGAATACTTAGTAGGAAAATAGGTCTGGTCAATCAGGAATACTTAGTAGGAAAATAGGTCTGGTCAATCAGGAATACTTAGTAGGAAAATAGGTCTGGTCAATCAGGAATACTTAGTAGGAAAATAGGTCTGGTGATCCGGAATACTTAGTAGGAAAATAGGTCTGGTCGATCCGGAATACTTAGTAGGAAAATAGGTCTGGTGATCCGGAATACTTAGTACTAAAATAGGTCTGGTCGATCCGGAATACTTAGTAGGAAAATAGGTCTGGTCGATCCGGAATACTTAGTAGGAAAATAGGTCTGGTCAATCAGGAATACTTAGTAGGAAAATAGGTCTGGTCAATCAGGAATACTTAGTAGGAAAATAGGTCTGGTCAATCAGGAATACTTAGTAGGAAAATAGGTCTGGTGATCCAGGAATACTTAGTAGGAAAATAGGTCTGGTCGATCCGGAATACTTAGTAGGAAAATAGGTCTGGTGATCCGGAATACTTAGTACTAAAATAGGTCTGGTCGATCCGGAATACTTAGTAGGAAAATAGGTCTGGTCGATCCGGAATACTTAGTAGGAAAATAGGTCTGGTCAATCCGGAATACTTAGTAGGAAAATAGGTCTGGTCAATCCGGAATACTTAGTAGGAAAATAGGTCTGGTCAATCCGGAATACTTAGTAGGAAAATAGGTCTGGTCGATCCGGAATACTTAGTAGGAAAATAGGTCTGGTCAATCTGGAATACTTAGTAGGAAAATAGGTCTGGTCAATCAGGAATACTTAGTAGGAAAATAGGTCTGGTCGATCCAGAATACTTAGTAGGAAAATAGGTCTGGTCAATCAGGAATACTTAGTAGGAAAATAGGTCTGGTCAATCAGGAATACTTAGTAGGAAAATAGGTCTGGTCAATCAGGAATACATAGTAGGAAAATAGGTCTGGTCAATCAGGAATACTTAGTAGGAAAATAGGTCTGGTCAATCCGGAATACTTAGTAGGAAAATAGGTCTGGGGAATACTTAGTAGGAAAATAGGTCTGGTCAATCAGGAATACTTAGTAGGAAAATAGGTCTGGTCAATCCGGAATACTTAGTAGGAAAATAGGTCTGGTCAATCTGGAATACTTAGTAGGAAAATAGATCTGGTCAATCCGGAATACTTAGTAGGAAAATAGGTCTGGTCAATCAGGAATACTTAGTAGGAAAATAGGTCTGGTCAATCCGGAATACTTAGTAGGAAAATAGGTCTGGTCAATCCGGAATACTTAGTAGAAAAATAGGTCTGGTCGATGCAGAATACTTAGTAGGAATATAGGTCTGGTCAATCCGGAATACTTAGTAGGAAAATAGGTCTGGTCAATCCGGAATACTTAGTAGGAAAATAGGTCTGGTCAATCCGGAATACTTAGTAGGAAAATAGGTCTGGTCAATCAGGAATACTTAGTAGGAAAATAGGTCTGGTCAATCCGGAATACTTAGTAGGAAAATAGGTCTGGTCAATCCGGAAT
This sequence comes from Megaustenia siamemsis, assembly GCA_032433765.1. Classification (NCBI taxonomy): domain Eukaryota; kingdom Metazoa; phylum Mollusca; class Gastropoda; order Stylommatophora; family Ariophantidae; genus Megaustenia; species Megaustenia siamemsis. The sequence goes on along the minus strand of JAVIAB010000026.1, from coordinate 18,658,239 downwards.
ACTTAGTAGGAAAATAGGTCTGGTCAATCCGGAATACTTAGTAGGAAAATAGGTCTGGTCAATCCGGAATACTTAGTAGGAAAATAGGTCTGGTCAATCAGGAATACTTAGTAGGAAAATAGGTCTGGTCGATCCGGAATACTTAGTAGGAAAATAGGTCTGGTCGATCCGGAATACTTAGTAGGAAAATAGGTCTGGTCAATCCGGAATACTTAGTAGGAAAATAGGTTTGGGGAATACTTAGTAGGAAAATAGGTCTGGTCGATCAGGAATACTTAGTAGGAAAATAGGTCTGGTGATCCGGAATACTTAGTAGGAAAAGTAGACGTAAAGGTAAAGTACGAGACTTGAACCGGCGTCTTAGCACGCGAGTTTCCACCCATATGTGCTCGTGCCCTATCCAGAAATTTTCGGAGATTTCTGTATAGTGTCGCCTCAAGCATCGAAACTCAGATGCGAAGCGACATTCCTCACCTTCCCAGGGTAATACCCTGGTACCCATTTCTGCCAACGGCTGGGTCAACCGTGGGGGTATTTTTTTTTTCCAACCACGAGTACAACTCACACTGCTCCCAGCGGGAATGGAACACGGGTTGTCCGAACGTCGATAGTCCATTCGGGTGGTTTTCCCAACTCGACTACCGAGGCCCCCAGTCGGGTGGTTTTCCCAACTCGACTACCGGGGGCCAGTCGGGTGGTTTTCCCAACTCGGCTACCGAGGCCCCCAAAGGTATCCCAAAGTAGACGTATCTACAATCAACAGCTTACAAGAGCAAGCAATCTACATACGAATCATATGAATCAACCAATCGCTGAGTGGCAGTGTTCCCAAGCGTTCGGCTTCTCGTGGCAAGGCGCAGTGTCAAGGAGTACAGGATCGATCCTGCTTCGGACCATATATTGTTCTCTGTTTTTTTCTGTTGTTGTTTATTTGTCATTTTTTTCCGAGTGCTGTACAACATACCTCTTCCTCCTATTATTCACTGAATTATCGCCTCGGAAGTTTCCCTCTATAATAATATTCATTTATTATTACTTGTCTCCAGTCTACATACGCTTCGCGAAATGAAGAGACGGTGTATGGAGCGGATATGGGAGTGCCTCGACTGAAATGAAATTGATTTCATAAATTGAATAGAATATATACGATGAAACAGATTCATAGAAAAAGACAATACACGGCGAAATAACATGAAAAATAATATTACATAGGAGCGCTAAAAAAATCAATAGTCAACTATGACTGACGGAGGCTGGTACTCTTTGCTGATAGGCTTTTACGCTGTAACCATCGAGCTAACGTTTTCAACTATCCTCATTATTTGTTATCGTCTAAGTCCATTCATTTCCTCCCATTTTTTGTATCTATCCGAAATTCAAACATGTTTTATTATACAATATCAGTCAACTCTATGATGATGAAAGACGAGAGCTAAACAACTCAAACATGTTTTATAATACAATATCAGGCAACTCTCATCATCATCATCATCATCATCATGTACCCTGCCGATTGGCGTAGGCGATCATGTCCCTCCACAATCTTCTATCTACAGTGTATCGTATTAGTTCTGTTGTTGACTGTTTTCCATGCCATGACACCAAGCTATCCAGTATTTTATCTTTTTGTCTTCCGCGATCTCTCTTTCCTTTTATTTTGCCAGTAGTAACCAAGTATTTCAACTTTCCTCTTCTCATGATGTGCCAGAAAAATGTTGATTGCTTCTTTCTGATGTTTTTTTAAGAGCTCCCTTTTTGTGTTGGCCTCTTTGAGAATTTCCTCATTGGTCTTTTTAGCTGCCCAGGGAACTTTCAACATTCTTCTGAGAAATCCCATCTCTGTAGCCTCTAATCGTCTTTTCATTTGTTTGTCTACTGTCCATGATTCGCTTCCATGGGTCAGAATTGGTTCTATATAGCACCGACAGTCAACTCTATGATGATGTAAGACGAGAGCTAAACAACTCAAACATGTTTTATTATACAATATTAGTCAACATATACAACCTTGAATCATATGCGTCTATTATAAACGGTTCCTAAAAATAAACTATGATCACTATGTTGGTAATAAAGAACAAAGGTGGTTAACAGCCAGCCCTTACCACCATATTAAGGTGATAAATTGGCAGTTGT
>JAVIAB010000026.1:18636103-18651103 GCA_032433765.1 Megaustenia siamemsis | reverse complement strand
TGATGAATTGTTAAACTCGATGTCGTGCAGCAGATTAACTAACCTGGGGTCCATCATCAGCAAGCGACTAATCTAGGTACAGAAATTGACACCAGCATTGGTAAAGCTGCTACCACCTTCGCCCGTCTTTCTAGGCGTGTCTGGCAAAACATAAAAACTGACAATTAAAACAAAGGTCGCAGTTTACAATTGTCTAATTCATTAGTATCCTCCTGTATGGCAGCGAATCTTGGACAACTTATGCAAAGCAGGAGAGAAGGCTAAATGCATTCTATATGTGATGTGTATGCCGAATTCTTGGTATCACCTGGATTATAGAACAGCTGGAATATATTGTGACAATTGAGAAAATTGAGGGATGAAGAGATATTGGGAGGAAAAGAGAAAAAAGATACCAGACAGCTTAAGAGAATGGCTTGGCAGAAGGTTAACAACAGAAATGATAAATGGTGAATGGCCGGCAGGAACCATTAAAGGCTATGTCTGAAAAGTGTTCCTTGTTGCAGTTTTCTCATATTCCATGTCCGGCTTGTTGCAGGAGCTACTGAGTTAAGTGCTCTGTGCTCACCGTGAGCTGTGTGTCTCATCCGTTTTGATCATGTTTCGATATTCCAATTGTTTACGATGAATGATGATATCGTATGACAGGGAACAGACGGTTGTGTTCACTTTCTGTGAGGTTTCGCCTTATATCTTTTGGCGTGTGCTGAGACTGCTATGATGGGGACTACAACTACCTTTCTTTATTTGGGAGATAAGATAGTAATTCGGATGATTCCACTGGCACGGGCGGTTGAGCAATTATGGAATTTAATTCGGTTTCAGTGATACCGGGACCTTCCATAATCATAACCATAACCATGATTAATGGCTGTTGAGATCGGGAATTGTGGAGAGACATGATCACCTACGCCAGCAGGCATGGTACTTGATGATGACGATTATAAACAGCAACACAATCTATTTACGTACTCTTAACATCCAGTAATGGCGGATGACGAAAACGTTGTTGTTTTATTTGTGGAGTACGCGCAAGAGTACAAACCAAACAACTACAGAGTTCTCAGATTCTCTCCCCAGCACGTTCCCTGGTATGAAGCACGCCTGGCATACGCTAACGAAAGCACAGAAGATGGCATCATCTCTGATCACAATCCGAAGCACCGGCGAAGAGCCTACCTCTTTTATTGCCCCTTACAACACGCGTGACATATTTGTTGATGTCAATTGTGAGAGGAAACTCTTTGTACAGATCTTTGCAGCAGGAGGCAATCTGGTCATCAGAAGAAGGCCCCGTCGAGCAAGTGTTTCGGCCATTTAGCTTCTTGACACTCTAGGGGAGGTGGGTCCTCCTGGTTCATGGCTCCCAGGCGTCGACCTCCTGCTGTCTTGTCTCTAAGACTTACACTATATGTTCGGCTCAAAGAAATCACACTTACTCTAGCAACACTTCTCTTCGGATATAGTTTTTACTTACCTGTCTTGGCTTTACCGCAGCACGTGGTCTTGAGTGGAATAAAGTGGCTACTGCTTGCATCTTCTTTAATAGTCGTACCGGTGAAGTTTAATCTACATTAATATTGTAACAACTGTAAAAATTGAGGGGCGAAGAGATAGAGGGAAGCAAAGAGAAAAAATAACAGACAGCTTAAGAGAATGGCTTGGCAGAAGGTCAACAACAGAAATGATAAATAGCTGCTGAGATCGAAAGTTGTAGAGAGACATGATCGCCTACGCCAGCAGGCACTTGATAATGATGTACTTACCCGGTACTTGATGATCATGATTATGATTATTTATTGTCCATGATTCGCTTCCATAGGTCAGATATGGCTCTATAGAGCACAGATGAACTCTGTCACGTCTATTGACATTTGTTGCATAAGATATTTTTCATTTTCTAAAATGCCATTTTGGCCTGAGCTATTCTGCTTTTTATTTCTGTGGTGCATCTTCCATCTGATGTTATTATTGTGCCCAAGTATTTGAAACGTTGCACTTGTTTCAGATTTGTCTTGTTTATTTTTATGCTGCAAGATGGTGATGATTGTTTCTTCGATATAACCATTACTTCTGTTTTCTTACTATTCAGACTGAGACCTTTCTTGTTACTTTCTTTTACTATTATGTCTATCATTTTTTTGTAGTTCATTCTCTGTCTCTGCTATTAAGACTGTGTCTTCCGCATATTGTTTATGTTGTGACCGTTGACTTCAGTTTCTTTTATACCTACTATTGATACATGACTACTATCAGGAAAAGTACGAGGAGCCGGCGCGATCCTGGCTATATTGCTAATCATCATCATCATCATCATCAAGTACCGGGCCTGCTGGCGTAGGTGATCATGTCTCTCCACAACTTTCGATCACGACAGTTATTTATCATTTCTGTTGTTGACCTTCTGCCAAGCCATTCTCTTAAACTGTCTGGTATCTTTTCTCTGGACTTCCGTTTCCAAGATGGTGGAACTAGTTCACTCGATCGCTGCAAAAAGTGCATTTCGGTTCTGATTAATTTGGCTTCGGTAGCCGAGTTGGGAAAACCACCCGACTGGGGGCCTCGGTGGCCTAGTTGGGAAAACCACCCGACTGGGGGCCTCGGTAGCCAAGTTGGGAAAACCACCCGACTGGGGGCCTCGGTGGCCTAGTTGGGAAAACCACCCGACTGGGGGCATCGGTGGCCTAGTTGGGAAAACCACCCGACTGGGGGCTTCGGTGGCCGAGTTGGGAAAACCACCCGACTGGGGGCCTCGGTGGCCTAGTTGGGAAAACCACCCGACTGGGGGCTTCGGTGGCCTAGTTGGGAAAACCACCCGACTGGGGGCTTCGGTGGCCTAGTTGGGAAAACCACCCGACTGGGGGCCTCGGTGGCCGAGTTGGGAAAACCACCCGACTGGGGGCCTCGGTGGCCGAGTTGGGAAAACCACCCGACTGGGGGCCTCGGTGGCCTAGTTGGGAAAACCACCCGACTGGGGGCCTCGGTAGCCAAGTTGGGAAAACCACCCGACTGGGGGCCTCGGTGGCCTAGTTGGGAAAACCACCCGACTGGGGGCTTCGGTGGCCTAGTTGGGAAAACCACCCGACTGGGGGCTTCGGTGGCCTAGTTGGGAAAACCACCCGACTGGGGGCCTCGGTGGCCTAGTTGGGAAAACCACCCGACTGGGGGCTTCGGTGGCCTAGTTGGGAAAACCACCCGAGTGGGGGCCTCGGTGGCCTAGTTGGGAAAACCTCCCGACTGGGGGCCTCGGTGGCCTAGTTGGGAAAACCACCCGACTGGGGGCCTCGGTAGCCAAGTTGGGAAAACCACCCGACTGGGGGCCTCGGTGGCCTAGTTGGGAAAACCACCCGACTGGGGGCTTCGGTGGCCTAGTTGGGAAAACCACCCGACTGGGGGCTTCGGTGGCCTAGTTGGGAAAACCACCCGACTGGGGCCTCGGTGGCCTAGTTGGGAAAACCACCAGACTGGGGGCCTCGGTGGCCTAGTTGGGAAAACCACCCGACTGGGGGCCTCGGTAGCCAAGTTGGGAAAACCACCCGACTGGGGGCCTCGGTGGCCTAGTTGGGAAAACCACCCGACTGGGGGCCTCGGTGGCCTAGTTGGGAAAACCACCCGACTGGGGGCCTCGGTAGCCAAGTTGGGAAAACCACCCGACTGGGGGCCTCGGTGGCCTAGTTGGGAAAACCACCCGACTGGGGGCTTCGGTGGCCTAGTTGGGAAAACCACCCGACTGGGGGCTTCGGTGGCCTAGTTGGGAAAACCACCCGACTGGGGGCCTCGGTGGCCTAGTTGGGAAAACCACCCGACTGGGGGCTTCGGTGGCCTAGTTGGGAAAACCACCCGACTGGGGGCCTCGGTGGCCTAGTTGGGAAAACCACCCGACTGGGGGCCTCGGTGGCCTAGTTGGGAAAACCACCCGACTGGTGGCTTCGGTAGCCTAGTTGGGAAAACCACCCGACTGGGGGCCTCGGTAGCCTAGTTGGGAAAACCACCCGACTGGTGGCTTCGGTAGCCTAGTTGGGAAAACCACCCGACTGGGGGCCTCGGTAGCCTAGTTGGGAAAACCACCCGACTGGGGGCCTCGGTAGCCTAGTTGGGAAAACCACCCGACTGGGGGCCTCGGTAGCCTAGTTGGGAAAACCACCCGACTGAACTACCGACGTTCGGACAACCCGTGTTCGATTCCCGCAGGGAGCAGTGTGAATTGTACTCCTGTTTGGGAAAAAAAATACCCCCACGGTCGACCCAGCCGTTGGCAGAAATGGGTACCAGGGTATTACCCTGGGAAGGCGAGGAATGTCGCCTCGCATCTGAGTTTGGATTCTTGAGGCGACACTATACAGAAATCTTCGAACATTTCTATATAGGCGGCCGAGCACATGGGAGCCGCGTTGGCTCAGTAGTTAGTAAACTAGACTACAAAGGACAAGGAGTAGGGTTCGATCCAAACTGACGGCTTCCGGGTTCACCCAGCCTTAAATGGGTACCAGATTTTTTTCTGGGAAAGTAAAGCAGCACGGGCGTAATACCGACAACATTACCTAAAAAATAATGTGCTGAAGGTTTGTAAAATATAGGGTCACTAACATCACATTTCCTTATACGCCACTTGGCGTGATGGGGGTACTTTACTTTTCTTTTACGGCCGAGCACATATGGGTGGAAACTCGCGTGCTAAGACGCTGGTTCAAGTCTCATACTTTACCTTACCTTTAATTTCGGCTCTCCATTGCAATTTATTTTGTCTGCGTTAAAGTGAAAATGATGAGCTACTTAACACATCTGCGCCGATGAAGCGGATTAGGTTGCACGGCAATATTCCTTTTTGACAAATCAAGTGTTGTGAATGCGACCCTCCACCGGCTAGAGTTGATCTGCGCTTTACGTCACATTGAGTGCTGTTCATGACCATTGTTGGAATTGCTTGACGCACGTTTTTTACATGTTACAATGCATTCATGTGAACTGCTTCGTCAAGTCAGCCACAATTTTATCTCTTTAGGGAATTTGCACCGTGCTTCGTTCGTTGTAGGCTGTACTCACTAGAGTAATCAGGAATCTAAGGGCGCTGCCATTATTGTGTGTGCTCCGTCATCATAATGGCCGATAGTATATCCCAAGACCGGCCATATGCTAATCTTACGGTCTGTTGTTTGATGTGCGACGGGGATAATCTGTCGACTATAGTCCGTTCAGATTCGTTTGCCGAGATGTTATGATTTATAATTCAAAAAGTTCTTGATGATTTCACATGATTTTTGGCATACGGTGTTAAAATGTCCATGTCACGAGAACATATGTGTTACTCGATGTCTAGCTATAACGGTTTTCTTAAAGCGACGAATTCCTTTGATCTTTGCCCATGTAACTATTATTTTGACCCTAATCAAAATGTTTTACAGTAATCTAGTGCAACGATGACCCATAGGCGTGTCCATAAAATTTTACTTGGTGGCAAGTATACACATTTTAAATTATATATAGAACTTTTGTTCGTAGAGTCAATTTGATATAGTTCCATGCTCTTGGTGTGAGTTTCTCAAATGTTGTCGCTGCCTTTCAAATACGTACATTTAGTTCCTCATCTAAGGAAAGTGTGGCTGTAATAGTGGATCCAAGATAGCTGAACTTTTGTACTGACTCAAGCAGGCTTACATTCAAAGTAATGGTTGTTGGTTTGCTTATAGCATATTTTTGATTGCTTGGGTGGTCTTGAACAATAAACTGTTTAACAAATCAACTAGGAAATTTTGCAAATCAAACTATTTATCTGTAGACTTAATCAGAGTAATGATCATTCAGAATCAGACGAGTGAAATAGGTCGATTACTGCTTTCGGCTGAACAAACAACAAACCATCCTTTTTCCAATATTCCTCTTCTTGTCGTAACACATGATCCTCACATTTTACCCAGTAGTCTTTATTTATATTTGATAGAGCCTGATTTGTAAGTGTCTCAACATCGCATAATTTGAAAGTTTTATTTGTATATGCTACGTGTCCTTTAACTTTTGCCCAAACTAGTTCTATAGGATTTAAGTGTGCATGATATGGAGGTAGTCTCAAACATCTATGGCCATGTTCTTGAATTAACTTGTCTATTTTAAATATCTTTGTACGTTGTGTCTGTTTTACAAGGCTAAGCAATTCGGGTTTCAAGTAGCTGTCGTTAACTTGTATGTGTTCTTTTATGAGCCACGTTTTGATTGCATCTTTTGTACTTGATGATGTTGGGATTCTATCTTCTACGTTAACTACGTTATGGTATGAAGCATTGTCCATTATCAGACAAGAAGGTCGATCTAATATTGGAAGGATACTTTTCTCGATCCAGTCTTTAAATATGTGCCCATTCATTTCGGAGTGGTAGTCTCTATTGTCTATGGATTTTGAAATGAAAACGAGATGAGCATTCTGCAACAACCCATTATGTCTGCTACCTGCATGTGCAACTATCAAACGTTGCCCTTTACTGCTTGGTACTGATCTTTTAATACTTCCATCTGCTAACTGCCATTCCTTTTCATTTGTATGATGAGCGTTGATCCAAGTTTCATCTAAATAAACAATATCATAATCATTTTCGCGCATTTCCTTCACTTCACGTAAATACTTGCTTCTAAGAGCTACTAGATGTGGCTTCTCACAAATAATGTTTTTTCCACCAGCATACTTTCTAAAGGTGAAGCCTGCACTTCTTAATATTTTCCATAATGAAGTTTTTGATATTTCAATGTCGTTGTTAGTTTTCAGCCAAAGCTTCAACTTTCTAAGTGTCACTTCTTCGTTTATATCAAACATTCAACAGATTTCTCTTTTTACTAGGTCCTTATCAAAACTGTCTAACGTTTCTTTCCTTCCTTGCTTTCTTGCATTTGTTGGCAATAAATATCCGCTTCCTTTAACTATTCGATCAAATGAACGTTTACACAAACCTAAAATATGCATTGTTCTCTTCTCAGGGTTTGATAAAGAACAATAAAGATGTCCCTTTTACGCTCTCTGCAAAAGTATTGATAAATCTTTATAGCAATGTTATGCTCAGTAAAATATTTTGCCTTTATATTCATTCTCACATAGACTTGCAGAAGATAATATGGATAGTGCCGCCTCCTTTCTGTAAATATTGAGATTTGCCTCTGAATTATGACTCGAACTCGAGTCTACGGCCGTGATTTTGACGTCACATAATTTCCGGTTTCGGCTAAAATGTCATTTTGTGCTAAACGGGAAATTTCATATGTAACATTTCTTTATAAAAATTTATAGTGGAAACATAACTATTTTAGGACGGTGCGCATTCAGCCGTGAAGGTCATGCCTATATGTTAAAGAATCAGCTGTGAGATGTAAGCATCTACATAATCCCGCCGGTGTTTATAATATCGATTAACTTTTTTTAAATATAGGTTAAATAAGGCATCTTTGAAACTGGATCACATTTCTTTGATAAAAAAAATATTTTTATAGCGACATTAGTATTCTAAACCTAACTTCAAAAGATCAATGCAAATGAACAATAAGTTTTTGAAAAAAATAAATTAATGTCTAGGCAAACGAATCTGAACGGACTATAACTGTGTTTTATATGTTCGGAATTGGAGTCAAAAACGATGTCCTAACATCATCGAGCGCTATACATTTTAAAAATATGACGATCATCATTTTCAGGATGACGTGAACTTCCGGTATATGGTGAATAGGCGGCAGGAACCATTGACGGCTATGTATGACAGTGTACCTTGTTGCACTTTCCTCATATTCCAAGTCCGGCTTGTTGCAGGAGCTACTGATTTAGTTGCTCTGTGCACACAGTGAGCTGTGTGTTTCATCCGTTTTGATAATGTTTCGATATTCCAATAATTTGCGATGAATGATGATATCGTATGACAGAGAACAGTTGGCTGTGTACACTTTCTGTGCGGTTTCGCCTTATGTCTCTTGGCGTATGCTGAGACTGCTATGATGGGGACTACAGCTACCTTTATTTGTTTGGGAGATGAGATAGAAATTCTGATGATTCCACTGGCACGGGCGGTTGAGCAATTATGGATTTTAATTCGTTTGCAGTGATACAGGGGCCTTCCATAACCAAACCAATCTTTCCTCTCTGCTTCTCTCTATCATTACCATTACCCTTCTTAGGTGTCCATGGTATTCTCAACACTCTTCTGTAAAACCACATTTCTACAGCCTCCAGGCGATTTTCTTGTCTATTGTCTTATTGTCCATGATTCACATTCATATGTTAAGAATGGCTCTACATAACATTTAAGAACTATTTTTCTTGTTTCTATTGTCAAAATGGATTGCATAGTATCTTCCTCATTTTTTGGAAAGCTGCTTTTGCCTGAGCCATTCTACATCTTACCTCTTTTGTACATCTTCCGTCTGAGGTTAACAAAGTTCCCAAATATTTAAATTCATTTACCTGTTTTAATATTGCTCCACTTGTCTTTATTTTGCACTGAGGTGATGTAAAAAGTAAATTACCCCCGTCACGCCAAGTGACGTATAGGGAATATGGTGTTAGTGACCATATATTTTACAGACCTTCGGCACATGATTTTTGGGTAATGTGGTCGGTATTACGCCCGTGCCGCTTCACTTTCCCTGAAAAAAATCATGTACCCATTAAAGGCTGGGGGAGCCCGGAATCCGTCGGTTGGGATCGAACCATACCTCTTGTCCTTTGTAGCCCAGTTCACTAACCACTGAGCTATCGCTGCTCAACTACTGAGGTGATGTATATAACCAATAATGTGTGATTTCTTATGGTGTAAGCAACATATTCAAAACGTGGCGCTGTATTTTGTACTCACGTATCCATTTGTCAAAGTTGCAAGAGTTGACATCGTAGCATACTGGACACACCAATAGGTGCTCTGTCGCTTTCAGCGGTTAACGAAGTGTGGACTCGCTTATTCTATACTCCAGCTGTTTTTAATTGTTCTTCATCTGCTGTTTCTTGTTCTTGTTTTTGTTCTTGTTCTTCTTCTGTTTCTTCTTCTTCTTCTGTTTCTTCTACTTCATGTACTGTTTCTTTCTTTTCTTCTTTCTCTGTTGTTTCTTCTTCTTCATGTACTGTTTCTTCCTTTTCTTCTTATTCTGCTGTTTCTTCTACTTCTTCTTCTTCTTCTTCTTTTTATTCTTCTTCTGCGGTTTCTTCTTCATCTTCAACTTTTTCTTCTTCTTCTACTGTTTCTTCTTCTTCATCTTTTTCTTCTTCTTCTACTGTTTCTTCTTCTTCTGCTTCTTCTTTTGCTGTTTATTCTTCTTCATCTTTTTCTTCTTCTTCTACTGTTTCTTCTTCTTCTGCTGTTTCTTCTTCTTTTGCTGTTTCTTCTTCTTTTGCTGTTTCTTCTTCTTCTGCTGCTGCTACTTCTTCTTATACTGTTTCTTCTTCTTCTACTGTTTCATCTTTTTCATCTTTTCTTCTGCTGTTTCTTCTTCTTTTGCTGTTTCTTCTTCTTCTGCTTCTTCTTCTGCTGTTTCTTCTCCTTCTGCTTCTTCTTTTGCTGTTTCTTCTTCTTCTGCTGTTTCTTCTCCTTCTGCTTCTTCTTCTGCTGTTTCTTCTCCTTCTGCTGTTTCTTCTCCTTCTGCTTCTCCTTCTGCTGTTTCTTCTCCTTCTGCTTCTTCTTCTACTGTTTCTCCTTCTTCTTCATCTTTTTCTTCTTCTTCTACTGTTTCTTCTTCTTCTACTGTTTCTTCTACTACTGTTTCTTCTTCTTCTTCTTTTGCTGTTTCTTCTTCTTCTGCTTCTTCTTTTGCTGTTTCTTTTTATTCTGCTTCTTCTTTTGCTGTTTCTTCTTCTTCTGCTTCTTCTTTTGCTGTTTCTTCTTCTTCATTTTCTTCTTCTGCTGTTTCTTCTTCTTCCTCTTCTTCTTTTGCTGTTTCTTCTTCTTCTGCTGTTTCTTCTTCTTCATCTTCTTCTTTTGCTCTTTCTTCTTCTTCTGCTTCTTCTTCTACTGTTTCTTCTTCTTCCTCTTCTTCTTCTGCTGTTTCTTCTTCTTCCTCTTCTTCTTCTGCTGTTTCTTCTTCTTCCTCTTCTTCTTCTGCTGTTTCTTCTTCTTCCTCTTCTTCTTCTGCTGTTTCTTCTTCTTCCTCTTCTTCTTCTGCTGTTTCTTCTTCTTCATCTTCTTCTTCTGCTGTTTCTTCTTCTTCATCTTCTTCTTTTGCTGTTTCTTCTTCTTCATCTTCTTCTTCTTCTTCATCTTCTTCTTCTGCTGTTTCTTCTTCTTTTGCTGTTTCTTCGTCATCTTCTTCTTCTTCTGCTGTTTCTTCTTCTGTTGCCTCTTCTTCTTCACTTCCTCTTCTATTCACTCGGGTATCGTGAGATGTACATAGTTCTGGTTCTCGCTCTTGTCCTATCATCACTTCAACAATCGCCAATGATGTTGTTGCAGCGTTTATTTGATGTTGTCTGTCCATCTTGCTCTAGGTCTACCTCTTGCTCATCTCCATTCTCCTAGTTTAATATTCACCTTGCATGGTAAGGAACCACACGCCATTCTTTCTAGATGGACAAACCAGTTTATTTGTTGTTGCTGTATGTAGCTTTAGATTTTCGTTGCCCCACTTACTTATATCATTTCTGATTCTGTCTTTGTTTTCATTCTAGGATATTTCCCGAACGTCTCAATGACTATACACATTTTTGTTTTCTCCTTGATGTAGGTAATCGCTTTTTTCTTTCTTTTGGCCTTTTATAGGTTGATTCGTTTCCTCTTTAATTATCCGTGAAATTTTGTCTTCTCTTTAATTATCTATGATATTTTGTCTTCTCTTTAATTATCTATGCTATTTTGTCTTCTCTTTAATTATCTATGATATTTTGTCTTCTCTTTAATTATCCATGAAATTTTGTCTTTCTTACTTTCTTTAATTATCCATGATATATTGTCTTTCTTACTTTCTTTAATTATCCATGATATATTGTCTTTCTTACTTTCTTTAATTATCAATGATATTTTGTCCTTCTTACTTTCTTTAATTATCGGTGATCTATTGTCTTTCTTACTTTCCTTAATTATCCATGATATATTGTCTTTCTTACTATCTTTAATTATCCATGATATTTTGTCTTTCTTACTTTCTTTAATTATCAATTATATTTTGTATTTCTTACTTTCTTTAATTATCAATGATAATTTGTCTTTCTTACTTTCTTTAATTATCAATGATATTTTGTCTTTCTTACTTTCTTTAATTATCCATGATATTTTGTCTTTCTTACTTTCTTTAATTATCAATGATATTTTGTATTTCTTACTTTCTTTAATTATCCATGACATTATGTCTTTCTTACTTTCTTTAATTATCGGTGATATTTTGTTTTTCTTACTTTCTTTAATTATCGGTGATATTTTGTCTTTCTTACTTTCTTTAATTATCAATGATATTTTGTATTTCTTACTTTCTTTAATTATCAATGATATTTTGTCTTTCTTACTTTTTTTTAATTTTCAATGATATTTTGTCTTTCTTACTTTCTTTAATTATCCATGATATTTTGTATTTATTACTTTCTTTAATTATCAGTGATATTTTGTCTTTCTTACTTTCTTTAATTATCAATGATATTTTGTCTTTCTTACTTTCTTTAATTATCGGTGATATTTTGTCTTTCTTACTTTCTTTAATTATCCATGATATTTTGTCTTTCTTACTTTCTTTAATTATCCATGACATTTTGTCTTTCTTACTTTCTTTAATTATCAATGATATTTTGTCTTACTTTCTTTAATTATCCATGATATTTTGTCTTTCTTACTTTCTTTAATTATCGGTGATATTTTGTATTTCTTACTTTCTTTAATTATCGGTGATATTTTGTCTTTCTTACTTTCTTTAATTATCGGTGATATTTTGTCTTTCTTACTTTCTTTAATTATCGGAGAAATTTTGTCTTTCTTACTTTCTTTAATTATCCATGACATTTGTCTTCGTTGCTCTCTTTAATTTTTCTTCTTCTACCTTTCAGCTCCCTGTGGAGCATAAGTCTTCAACAAACACTTTCCAAGTCGTTCTGTTTCTTGCCATTCTTTTAATATAGTTCCATGTCTTCCCCATCATCTTCATCTCTGTTTCTATCTGTCTTCTCCGAGAATTCCTTGGTCTTACTTTTTATCTTTTCCCCTGGGAATTCCGAAAAAGGGCCTGTTGTGCAACTCTCAGTTGGCTTCCGCAGTGTGTGTCCTATCCAGTGCCACCGTCTTCACTGTATCTCTTTATCCACTGGTATTTGACCGGTACATTTCCATAATTCTATGTTAGTGAATTTGTCCTGCCATTTCCATCCTTTTATTCTGCGTAAGCATCCATTAATGAAACTCTGTGTCTTCGTGATTGTCTCTTTAGTTGTTCTCCATGTTTCACAGCCATATACTAAGAGTGACTTAACATTGGAGTTGAAAATTTTATTTTAGTATTTAACCTAAATTCTTTTGACTTCCATGTTTCCCAGTGATATCTTTATTTTGGTATCATTTTCTGTTCTTCCCTCTTTATCGATATATAAATAATATATGTAACATTTTACGTCTAGTAGAGGTATTTCTCCTATTTTTATTTGGTTATTGCCAACTGCATTAATTCTCATAATTTTGTCTTATCTCTATTAATTTTCAGTCCTAGCTGTTGTGATCTATCATCATGTATGCTAATTGTATCTTGCATCTGTAAATGGCTGTGTGATAGGAGAGCTATGTCATCAGCAAAGTCTAAATCATCAAGTTTTTTGGCCAGTGACCACTGGATTCCATTTCTGTTGTTTTGAGTTATTTTCATAATCCAATCTATGGCCAGTAGAAAGAGAAATGGAGATTAAGTAGAGATGAAGTAATCATTTGTTAGGGATAGACAGTTATGGGTCATGTAATAATTTGTTAGGGATAGACAGTTATGGGTCATGTAATCATTTGTTAGGGATAGACAGCTATGGGTAATGTAATTATTTGTTAGGGATAGACAGCTATGGGTAATGTAATTATTTGTTAGGGATAGACAGCTATGGGTAATGTAATTATTTGTTCTTCATCTTCTTTTCTCTTTTCACTGATACCTAAAAGGTGTCATGGTCTATATCATTTGTTGTTCTTGAGCTGCTCGAACTGTCTGAATTAGTGATTTTCCTTTGTTGTTACATGTCTCTGTCACTGCATCTATCCATCTTCTTCTTTTCTCTTTTCACTGATACCTAAAAGGTGTCATGGTTTATATCATTTGTTGTTCTTGAGCTGCTCGAACTGTCTGAATTAATGATTTTCCTTTGTTGTTACATGTCTCTGTCACTGCATCTAGCCATCTTCTTCTTTTCTCTTTTCACTGATACCTAAAAGGTGTCATGGTTTATATCATGTGTTGTTCTTGAGCTGCTCGAACTGTCTGAGTTAGTGATTTTCCTTTGTTGTTACATATCTCTGTCACTGCATCTATCCATCTTCTTCTTTTCTCTTTCTCACTGATACCTAAAAGGTGTCATGGTTTATATCATTTGTTGTTCTTGAGCTGCTCGAACTGTCTGAATTAATGATTTTCCTTTGTTGTTACATGTCTCTGTCACTGCATCTATCCATCTTCTTCTTTTCTCTTTTCACTGATACCTAAAAGGTGTCATGGTTTCTATCATTTGTTGTTCTTGAACTGCTCGAACTGTCTGAATTAATGATTTTCCTTTGTTGTTACATGTCTCTGTCACTGCATCTATCCATCTTCTTCTTTTCTCTTTTCACTGATACCTAAAAGGTGTCGTGGTTTATATCATTTGTTGTTCTTGAGCTGCTCGAACTGTCTGAATTAATGATTTTCCTTTGTTGTTACATGTCTCTATCACTGCATCTATCCATCTTCTTCTTTTCTCTTTTCACTGATACCTAAAAGGTGTCGTGGTTTATATCATTTGTCGTTCTTGAGCTGCTCGAACTGTCTGAATTAGTGATTTTCCTTTGTTGTTACATGTCTCTATCGCTGCATCTATCCATCTTCTTCTTTTCTCTTTTCACTGATACCTAAAAGGTGTCGTGGTTTATATCATTTGTCGTTCTTGAGCTGCTCGAACTGTCTGAATTAGTGATTTTCCTTTGTTGTTACATGTCTCTGTCACTGCATCTATCCATCTTCTTCTTTTCTCTTTTCACAGATACCTAAAAGGTGTCGTGGTTTATATCATTTGTCGTTCTTGAGCTGCTCGAACTGTCTGAATTAGTGATTTTCCTTTGTTGTTACATGTCTCTGTCACTGCATCTATCCATCTTCTTCTTTTCTCTTTTCACAGATACCTAAAAGGTGTCGTGGTTTATATCATTTGTCGTTCTTGAGCTGCTCGAACTGTCTGAATTAGTGATTTTCCTTTGTTGTTACATGTCTCTGTCACTGCATCTATCCATCTTCTTCTTTTCTCTTTTCACAGAAACCTAAAAAGTGCCGTGGTTATATCATTTGTCGTTCTTGAGCTGCTCGAACTGTCTGAATTAGTGATTTTCCTTTGTTGTTACATGTCTCTGTCACTGTATCTATCCATCTTCTTCTAGGTCTTCCTCTTGGTTTTTTTTCATGCATTCTCGAGAAGAACGCCCTTAATGGTGATTGGTGAGGATTCATTCTGACCAGGTGGCCCAACCATTTAAGTTGTTGTTGTTCTATATATTCTTGCAGGGTTTTGTTTCTACCATTTTTCTTACGATTTCATTTGGCATTCTATCTCTTCTTGTGTTGTTTGTTACTTTTATCAAGCATCGCATCTCACATGTATTGATTTTTCTTAATTGTGATTTAGAAAGGGTCCATGTTTGACTTTCATAGCACAAAGTTGGTATGAAAACGCTATTTATCATTTGTTGTTTAGCTGCTATAGGAGTGTTTGGATGTCTTAACAATGGTGAAAGCTTGCTTTTATGAGGAATGTTATTTTGTCATCATCCGATGTCTACTAAAGAAAATGTCTTATTCATCATCCTTCCTTAGAAGGACGTTTAGTGGGCGCAGATGCGTTGTATTGTA
>JAVIAB010000026.1:18593603-18631103 GCA_032433765.1 Megaustenia siamemsis | reverse complement strand
TGCACTCACAAAGATATGAAACATGACTAACATAAACATGCACTCACAAAGATATGAGATATGACTAAACAGTCATGCACTCACAAAGATATGAAACATGACTAACATAAACATGCACTCACAAAGATATGAAACATGACTAACATAAACATGCACTCAGAAAGATATGAAACATGACTAACATAAACATGCACTCAGAAAGATATGAAACATGACTAACATAAACATGCACTCACAAAGATATGAAACATGACTAACATAAACATGCACTCACAAAGATATGAAACATGACTAACATAAACATGCACTCACAAAGATATGAAACATGACTAACATAAACATGCACTCACAAAGATATGAAACATGACTAACATAAACATGCACTCACAAAGATATGAGACATGACTAACATAAACATGCACTCACAAAGATATGAAACATGACTAACATAAACATGCACTCACAAAGATATGAAACATGACTAACATAAACATGCACTCACAAAGATATTATTATTAATATTATTATTATTATTTCTGACACAGATTCCAGACCAGCGTTAACAGATGTTTTTGAAAGTTCGACTTGAAGATAAACCTGGTTCAGAGAATGGTCATAGAGTCGTGTACAATCAACCAATAACTTCACGTTAAGCAGCTTCCGGCAGTTCATTTTCATATCCAAATCTGTGATAGGCAACCATGTTTGGGCAGTTTTGTATTTTCGGCGGATGTCTTGCGGAGATTGTGTTCTTTCTGTATAAGACCGGAGAGGCCATGCTTGACGCGGCCGTTCGGCCGTTTGTTCTGGAGGCCGTGTGTAAGGACATGACCCGGGATTTAGTGATCATTGCTCCTGAGTGGACTCCGCGGTTGGAGCTCTTTCAGAATGGGTCTCTGGAACCTTGTGATCACCTGGATGAGCTTCCGGTACTGGAGGCGGCGGTGCAGTCAAGGTAGGTGGAGAGAGACAGGAGAAGTGGAAGATGAATGTGGGGGGGTTAGGGGGGGGGGTTTGATATGTGTGGGAGATTTGTTAACATTTGTTGGGAAGGGAGGTGGGGGAGGGCGGGGGTTGATACGTGTGGGAGATTTGGAAACATTTGTTGGGAGAGGAGATGGGGAGGGCCGGGGTTGATACGTGTGGGAGATTTGGAAACATTTGTTGGGAGAGGAGGTGGGGAGGGCCGGGGTTGATACGTGTGGGAGATTTGGAAACATTTGTTGGGAGAGGAGGTGGGGAGGGCCGGGGTTGATACGTGTGGGAGATTTGGAAACATTTGTTGGGAGAGGAGATGGGGAGGGCCGGGGTTGATACGTGTGGGAGATTTGGAAACATTTGTTGGGAGAGGAGATGGGGAGGGCCGGGGTTGATACGTGTGGGAGATTTGGAAACATTTGTTGGGAGAGGAGGTGGGGAGGGCCGGGGTTGATACGTGTGAGAGATTTGGAAACATTTGTTGGGAGAGGAGGTGGGGAGGGCCGGGGTTGATACGTGTGGGAGATTTGGAAACATTTGTTGGGAGAGGAGGTGGGGAGGGCCGGGGTTGATACGTGTGGGAGATTTGGAAACATTTGTTGGGAGAGGAGATGGGGAGGGCCGGGGTTGATACGTGTGGGAGATTTGGAAACATTTGTTGGGAGAGGAGGTGGGGAGGGCCGTGGTTGATACGTGTGGGAGATTTGGAAACATTTGTTGGGAGAGGAGGTGGGGAGGGCCGGTGTTGATACGTGTGGGAGATTTGGAAACATTTGTTGGGAGAGGAGGTGGGGAGGGCCGGTGTTGATACGTGTGGGAGATTTGGAAACATTTGTTTGAGAGAGGAGGTGGGGAGGGCCGGGGTTGATACGTGTGGGAGATTTGGAAATATTTGTTGCGAGGGGAGATGGGGTGGGGGAGTTTACATGTGTGGGAGATTTGTTAACATTTGTTGGGAGGGGAGGGGATACGTGTTGTAGATTTGTTAACATTTGTTGGAAGGGGAGGTAGGGGTATTTGATACGTGTGGGAGAGTTGTTAACTTTTTTTCGTAGGTGAGGTGGGGGGATTTGATACTTGTGGGAGATTTGTTAACATTTGTTGGGAGGAGGAGTTGATACGTGTAGGAGATGTGTTAACATTTGTTGGGAGGGGAGATGGGGTGGGGGAGTTTACATGTGTGGGAGATTTGTTAACATTTGTTGGGAGGGGAGGTGTGGGGGGGGGGGGGTTGATACGTGTGGGAGATGTGTTAACATTTGTTGGGAGGGGAGGTGATACGTGTGGGAGATGTGTTAACATTTGTTGGGAGGGGAGGTGTGTGGGGGGGTTGATACGTGTGGGAGATGTGTTAACATTTGTTGGGAGGGGAGGTGGGGGGGGGGTTGATACGTGTGGGAGATTTGTTAACATTTGTTGGGAGGGGAGGTGATACGTGTGGGAGATGTGTTAACATTTGTTGGGAGGGGAAGTGGCGGGGAGGAGTGAGTGTTGTCGAGTTTTTTTTTAAGCGCACGTGTTGTGTTTGAGCGTGTGTGTGTGTTTTGTTTGTTAGAATCATCATTACTGCACACCTGACAAACCCATAGGTGCTCCGATATCCCCTCTCGAGAAGTTCGAGGAGAATCCCGGCCCTCGTGCACGAACTCTGTAGCACTGTGTGGGTAGTTTTTTTTTTTTTAATGACACATTTGCTTGGACAGCGCCATATTTATGACCTACAATTTTCGTCTTTAACTGCCACCGGATCTTTAACGTGTGCGAGTAGACATGGATCATCTTGCTTATTACCGTTATCCGAGAGGGCTAGATATCGGATCTCACTGCACACGAGATCAGGAGAGTGTAACGTCATAAAGAAATTACCGATTAATTTTTCCTGTTTTTGAAAAAAAACAAAATCACCGCTTCTGGTGGGATTTGTACCCGGTTCGTTCCTGTCCTGAGGCCGACGTGGTACCTCTAGACTAGAGAAGTAAGGGCATCAAGAAGCACCAAGATGCACCAAGAAGCACCAAGATGCACCAATAAGCACCAAGATGCACCAAGATGCGTAGAGATGGGAAGCTGCTGAAAAGCTGATGATAATAGCAATAGTTAAAAAAAAGGAAGAAAAAAGTGGTATGGTGACAGCTTTACGTGGTAATGGGCAAAACAAAAGTCGACGTTTCGGCCAAGTAGGCCTTCAGTTGGAACAACCAACAACAACACAAAAAATATATATAAGGATATGTAAACAAATCTAACTACATGGCGATAATATGCAGATACTCAAGAAAGGAAATTAAAAAAAGGTCACTTCCTGTGGTCCAGAGCGTGTTCAGCCTCCGAATGGACTAAAATGATAAGGCAGGATGACCAACTATAAATCTCACTGACCAGGCAGTCAACGGTCGATCTTGCTTTGGTCCATATTTATTTCTGTTGTTGATTATTTGTCATTTTTTTTCCGAGTGCTGTAAACATACCTCTTCCTCTGAATTGATTCGCTGATTATCGCCTCGGAATGTTCCCTCTATAGTAATATTCATTTATTCTTATTTGTCAAGGGAGAAGACGGAACGGAAGGGTTCTAAAAATATGGAGAGGTGGGTACAATATATGTATAAACTGTGCATATCTAACTCTGTGTGTGCATCCCGAACCGATGTGTAAATAGAAACATGTGTATATAACAGCACATGCGTACAAGCATAAATCCATATATATATATATATATATATATATATATATATATATATATATATATATATATATATATATATGTATATATATATATATATATATATTGCCACAAAGCACACAGAAGAAAACCCACGGGTGCCCAAATGTACCAATACATATGGAGACAAATATATATATATATATATATACATGTATAGGTTCGGTACGCGATAGCTCAGTGGTTAGTGAACTGGACTACAAAGGACAAGAGGTAGGGTTCGATCCCAACCGACGGCTTCCAGGTTCACCCAGCCTTAAATGGGTACCGGATTTTTCCTGGGAAAGTAAAGCGGCACGGGCGTAATACCGACCACATTACCCCAAAAATCATGTGCCGAAGGTCTGTAAAATGTATGGTCACTAACACCATATTCCCTATACGCCACTTGGCGTGACGGGGGTTCTTTACTTTTACTATAGGTTCCGTAGCGCATGGGGGTAAGAAATATGTAGGAGGTGTGTGTGTGGGGGTGAAGAAAGAGTTAATAGTACTTGAGCTGTTACAATGATTGATACAACTGTTACAATGATTGATACAACTGTTACAATGATTGATACAACTGTTACAATGATTGATACAACTGTTACAATGATTGATACAACTGTTACAATGATTGATACAACTGTTACAATGATTGATAAACATCCTTGTGTGTCTATCCTATTCTATCCACGGATACTAGTTTGATTGCGTTCAGGAATTTTCCAATATCCGCTCCACCACTTGTCACAGCATTTCCCAAAATGTGTCGGTAAACTCTGCTGGTAAAGTCACTCCGTGCATGTCCTACTCGACTGCTGAGGCGTCCATTCCAAACATCATTAGTCGCCTCTTGTGACATGCATGACAGGTAACACAGTGGCTCTGTTCTATTCTCCTCCTCTAACAGCCGCCCTATAAAAAAACATCAGAAAGAAACAATCAACATTTTTCAGGCACATCATGAGAAGAGGAAAGTTGGAATACTTGGTTACAACTGGCAAAATAAAAGGAAAGAGAGATCGCGGACGACATAGAGAGAAAATACTGGATAGCTTGGTGTCATGACATGGAAAACAGTCAACAACAGAACTGATAGAATGCACTGTAGATAGAAGATTGTGGAAGGACATGATCGTCTACGCCAACCGGTATGGCACATGATGATGATGAACAGTGGCGCCCCAGTATCCATGTGTGTGTACGTGTGTGTGTGTGATAGTTGATATATTTGATACAGTTGATTTGTTTCATGGAATTTGATGTTTGTGGTCGGGATAATTGATAATGTGAAGAATCTGCGCAACATTCCAAAAAAGTTGTGTGTGAGGGGGCTAGTGCATCTTGGCAGGGTTGTTAATATTTTGTTAGCTGATAATTCTGAGAGGGTGGACAAAACTAGGAGACTGGATAAATCTTGAAGAGTGGATACATCAGAGAGAGTGGATAAGTATGTGAGAGTGTATACGTCTGGGAGAGTAGATTAGTCAGGGGCAATTTAATTTATAATACAGGGAGATTGAACAAATCTGAGAGAATTGAATTGGCAATACTGGGAGAGTGGATAAATATGGGAGAGTGGATAAATCTTGGAGAATGGATAATTCTGGGAGATTGAACAAATCTGAGGGAATTGAGTTGGCAATACTGGGAGAGTGGATAAATATTGGAGAGTGGATAAATCTGAGAGAATTGAGTTGGCAATACTGGGAGAGTGGATAAATATTGGAGAGTGGATAAATCTGGGAGAGTGGATAAATATTGGAGAGTGGATAAATCTGGGAGAGTGGATAAATCTGGGAGAGTGGATAAATCTGGGAGAATGGATAAATATTGGAGAGTGGATAAATCTGGGAGAGTGGATAAATATTGGAGAGTGGATAAATCTGGGAGAGTGGATAAATATTGGAGAGTGGATAAATCTGAGGGAATTGAATTGGCAATACTGGGAGAGTGGATAAGTGAAGGATTCGTACATATAACGTAGCCTCATACAATCAAGATAAAGGGATTCGTACATATAACGTAGCCTCATACAATCAAGATAAAGGGATTCGTACATATAACGTAGCCTCATACAATCAAGATAAAGGGATTCGTACATATAACGTAGCCTCATACAATCAAGATAAAGGGATTCGTACATATAACGTAGCCTCATACAATCAAGATAAAGGGATTCGTACATATAACGTAGCCTCATACAATCAAGATAAAGGGACTCGTACATATAACGTAGCCTCATACAATCAAGATAAAGGGATTCGTACATATAACGTAGCCTCATACAATCAAGATAAAGGGACTCGTACATATAACGTAGCCTCATACAATCAAGATAAAGGGATTCGTACATATAACGTAGCCTCATACAATCAAGATAAAGGGATTCGTACATATAACGTAGCCTCATACAATCAAGATAAAGGGATTAGTACATATAACGTAGCCTCATACAATCAAGATAAAGGGATTCGTACATATAACGTAGCCTCATAAAATCAAGATAAAGGGATTCGTACATATAACGTAGCCTCATACAATCAAGATAAAGGGATTCGTACATATAACGTAGCCTCATACAATCAAGATAAAGGGATTCGTACATATAACGTAGCCTCATACAATCAAGATAAAGGTACTCGTACATATAACGTAGCCTCATACAATCAAGATAAAGGGATTCGTACATATAACGTAGCCTCATACAATCAAGATAAAGGGATTCGTACATATAACGTAGCCTCATACAATCAAGATAAAGGGATTCGTACATATAACGTAGCCTCATACAATCAAGATAAAGGGATTCGTACATATAACGTAGCCTCATACAATCAAGATAAAGGGATTCGTACATATAACGTAGCCTCATTCAATCAAGATAAAGGTACTCGTACATATAACGTAGCCTCATACAATCAAGATAAAGGGATTCGTACATATAACGTAGCCTCATACAATCAAGATAAAGGGATTCGTACATATAACGTAGCCTCATACAATCAAGATAAAGGTACTTGTACATATAACACCGTCTCATATAATTAAGATAAAGGTACTTGTACATATAACACCTCCTCATATAATCAAGATAAAGGTACTTGTACATATAACACCGCCTCATATAATCAAGATAAAGGTACTCGTACATATAACACCGCCTCATACAATCAAGATAAAGGTACTTGTACATATAACACCGCCTCATATAATCAAGATACAGGTACAAGTACATATAACACCGCCTCATATAATCAAGATAAAGGTACTCGTACATATAACACCGCCTCATATAATCAAGATAAAGGTACTTGTGTGCATATAACACCGCCTCATATAATCAAGATACAGGTACACGTACATATAACACCGCCTCATATAATCAAGATAAAGGTACTCGTACATATAACACCGTCTCATATAATCAAGATAAAGGTTGTGCATATAACACCGCCTCATATAATCAAGATAAAGGTACACGTACATATAACACCGCCTCATACAATCAAGATAAAGGTACTCGTGCATATAACATCGCCTCATACAATCAAGATACAGGTACTCATACATATAACACCGCCTCATACAATCAAGATAAAGGTACTCGTACATATAACACCGCCTCATACAATCAAGATAAAGGTACTCGTACATATAACATCGCCTCATACAATCAAAATAAAGGTACTCGTACATATAACATCGCCTCATACAATCAAGATAAAGGTACTTGTACATATAACATCGCCTCATACAATCAAAATAAAGGTACTTGTACATATAACGTAGCCTCATACAATCAAAATAAAGGTACTCGTACATATAACACCGCCTCATACAATCAAGATACAGGTACACGTACATATAACACCGCCTCATATAATCAAGATAATTGTACTCGTGCATACATTGACTCCCCAAGATTTACAACACAAATTTGTAAACAACTCTCCATGCTGTGCAGCTAAAACATGCAAACATCGCCTTGCCCTGTCATTCTATAGTGTAATCATCACCTCAAATAGAGCGACGCAACAACACAGGCACACACATACTATCCCAATCTCTGAACTAAAATGTGCCAACGTGTTATCACATACCCCGGAATAAAAAAAAAAACGGAAATATGCAAGTGATATCTCACACAATGCAATTAAAAATTATCAAAGCTTTCACACCATTCGGAATGTGTGTAACGCGTGTGTACAAAGTGTGTGCCAGATGGTCGTAGAAGTCCAACAGGATATATGCGTGTAACATTGTAAATGAGCACAAACAAAATACATTGACCAAAGAAGCAATCGTTTAAAGCGTCAGAGGAGCAAAAACAGAAAGCTGTTTGTGGCAGCTCAATAAGATCATTCATCATCATCAAGTACCGGGCCTGCTGGCGTAGGTGATCATGTCTCTCCACAACTTTCGATCTCGACAGTTATTTATCATTCCTGTTGTTGACCTTCTGCCAAGCCATTCTCTTAAACTGTCTGGTATCTTTTCTCTTTGCTTCCCTCTATCTCTTCGTCCCTCAATGTTTCCAGTTGTTACAATATATTGTAGTTGTTCTCTTCTCATTACATGGGCAAAAAATGATGATTGTTTCTTCCTAATATTGGAAATTAGCTCCCTTTTTGCTTTGACTTCTTTCAGAACGTTTTCATTACTCTTCTTAGCTGTCCATGGTATTCTCAACATACTTCTGTAAAACCACATTTCTACAGACTCCAGTGATTTTCTTGTCTGTTGTCCTATTGTCCATGATTCACGTCCGTATGTTAAGACTGGCTCTACATAACATTTAAGAACTCTTTTTCTTGTTTCTATTGTCAAAAACGGATTGCATAGTATCTTCCTCATTTTTTGGAAAGCTGCTTTTGCCTAAGCCATTCTGCATCTCACCTCTTTTGTACATCTTCCATCTGAGGTTAACAAAGTTCCCAAATATTTAAATTCATTTACCTGTTTTAATATTGTCCCACTTGTCTTTATTTTACACTGACGTGATGTTTTCGTTAAGATTATTAAAAGCTGTTATTTTCACTTATTTATTCTTGGGGTTAAGTCGGGGCAGGGGTTATATTGTTAGTGGTTTTATAAGAGTCAGTGATAGCTAAATAACAACAGTGTGTAGAGGGTGGTAATATTGGGGGCTGATTTGTTTGGAGGGGTGAGTGAGTGGGGTCTTGGGTGATCGAGTGGGTCAATGAGTGGATGAGTGAGTAGGTTATTGAGTGATCGAGTGGGTTAATGAGTGGGTGAGGGATCGAGTTATTGAGTGATCGGGTGGGTTAATGAGTGGGTGAAGGATCGGGTTATTGAGTGATCGAGTGGGTTAATGAGTGGGTGAGGGATCGGGTTATTGAGTGATCGAGTGGGTTAATGAGTGGGTGAAGGATCGGGTTATTGAGTGATCGAGTGGGTTAATGAGTGGGTGAGGGATCGAGTTATTGAGTGATCGAGTGGGTTAATGAGTGGGTGAAGGATCGGGTTATTGAGTGATCGAGTGGGTTAATGAGTGGGTGAGGGATCGGGTTATTGAGTGATCGTGTGAGTTAATGAGTGGGCGAGGGAGTGGGTTATTGAGTGATCGAGTGGGTTAATGAATGGGTGAGTGAGTAGGTTATTGAGTGAACGAGTGGGTTGATGGGTGGGTGAGTATGTAGGTTATTGAGTGATCGAGTGGGTTGATGGGTGGGTGAGTATGTAGGTTATTGAGTGATCGAGTAGGTTGATGGGTGGGTGAGTATGTAGGTTATTGAGTGATCGAGTGGGTTGGTGGTTGGGTGAGTATGTAGGTAATTGAGTGAACGAGTGGGTTGATGGTTGGGTGAGTATGTAGGTTATTGAGTGATCGAGTGGGTTGATGGGTGGGTGAGTATGTAGGTTATTGAGTGATCGAGTAGGTTGATGGGTGAGTGAGTATGTAGGTTATTGAGTGATCGAGTGGGTTGATGGGTGGGTGAGTATGTAGGTTATTGAGTGATCGAATGGGTTGATGGGTGGGTGAGTATGTAGGTTATTGAGTGATCGAGTGGGTTGATGGGTGGGTGAGTATGTAGGTAATTGAGTGAACGAGTGGGTTGATGGGTGGGTGAGTGAGTAGGTTCTTGTGTGAATGAGTGGGTGATAGGTTGGTTCTTGTGTGAACGAGTGGGTTGATGGGTGGGTGAGTGAGTAGGTTCTTGTGTGAATGAGTGGGTGATAGGTTGGTTCTTGTGTGAACGAGTGGGTTAATGGGTGGGTGAGTGAGTAGGTTCTTGTGTGAATGAGTGGGTTGATGGGTGGGTGAGTGAGTAGGTTCTTGTGTGAATGAGTGGGTTGATGGGTGGGTGAGTGAGTAGGTTCTTGTGTGAACGAGTGGGTTGATGGGTGGGTGAGTGAGTAGGTTCTTGTGTGAATGAGTGGGTGATAGGTTGGTTCTTGTGTGAACGAGTGGGTTGATGGGTGGGTGAGTGAGTAGGTTCTTGTGTGAATGAGTGGGTTGATGGGTGGGTGAGTGAGTAGGTTCTTGTGTGAATGAGTGGGTGATAGGTTGGTTCTTGTGTGAACGAGTGGGTTGATGGGTGCGTGAGTGAGTAGGTTCTTGTGTGAATGAGTGGGTTGATGGGTGGGTGAGTGAGTAGGTTCTTGTGTGAATGAGTGGGTGATAGGTTGGTTCTTGTGTGAACGAGTGGGTTAATGGGTGGGTGAGTGAGTAGGTTCTTGTGTGAACGAGTAGGTTGATGGGTGGGTGAGTGAGTAGGTTCTTGTGTGAACGAGTGGGTTAATGGGGGGGGGTGAGTGAGTAGGTTCTTGTGTGAACGAGTGGGTTGATGGGTGGGTGAGTGAGTAGGTTCTTGTGTGAACGAGTGGGTTGATGGGTGGGTGAGTGAGTAGGTTCTTGTGTGAACGAGTGGGTTAATGGGTGTGTAAATGAGGGGTGAGTGAGTGGATTAGTTAGTGAATGAATGGATTAATGGTTGTGTAAATGAATGTGTGGGTGTGTAGATAAGTTAGTGAATGAGTGGGTTAATGGGTCGGTAAATGGGTCGGTAAATGAGTGGGTGAGTGAGCGGATAATCTAGTGGATGAGTGGGTTAATAGGATGGATAAATGAGTGGGTGAGTGCGTGGATAAGTTTTCTCTTTTCTCTTCTAAGTTTTGTAGTCTCAAATGCACAGTCTCAAATGATGTTATCATCATCATCATCATCATCATCATCATCATCATCTTCATCATCATCATCATCATCATGTACCATACCTACCATACCGGTTGGCGTAGGCGATCATGTCCGTCCACAATCTTATATCTACAGTGCATCGTATCAGTTCTGTTGTTGACTGTTTCTCATGCCATGACACCAAGTTGTCCAGTATGTTCTCTCTTTGTCGTCCGCGATCTCTCTTTCTTTTATTTTGCCAGTTGTAAGTAGTTGTATTCCAACTTTCCTCTTCTCATGATGTGCCCAAAAAATGTTGATTGTTTCTTTCTGATGTTTTTTAAGAGCTCCCTTTTTGTGTTGGCCTCTTTGAGAACTTCCTCATTGGTCTTTTTAGCTGTCCAGGGAACTTTCAACATTCTTCTGAGAAATCCCATCTATGTGTCCTATAATCGTCTTATCATTTGTTTGTCTACTGTCCATGATTCGCTTCAATAGGTCATAATTGGCTCTATATAGCACCTATGAACTCTCTTTCTCACTTCTATTTATATAGATTTATTGCATAAAATATTTTTCATTTTCTGAAATGCTATTTCTGAGCTGAAATGATGTTATACCATTCCTTATACATGTTCTCACACGATGTAACCAAATAGATGCTCTGCTATAACATGAGGTTTTATGCATTCAAACTTGACCAGTAAAGCATCTGTATAAATGCCCACCCCTGACGTGAATATATCACAAATTGTTATAGGAGCCTGTTTGCCTATATCATCAAGAGCCTTTCTCTCTCTCTCTCTCTCTCTCTCTCTCTCTGTCTCTCTCTCTCTTTCTGCGATCAGGACTCAATCAGAGTAGGATTCCAGACTCTCACATGAAGTCAGCTGTCAGGTTAAGTGTGTTGATCGCCCCCACAGACAGAACATCACAATTAGAGTCTGCCAGATCCACTCTGATTGAGCACCCGTTAAAACGTTGCACTGTGTTCTGCGCCAGTGGCCCAGTGCATCCGATTTCTGCCAGCATTTTATTCAGGTTTGCATTTCTTAGCCTTTGTTTGTCCCCAATCTTCATGCAAGGCAACAGATGATCTTTTCTGTAGGGGGATTCTGCCCTTAGATGGTCGGCCCTCCCAGGTTTACGAGCCCCATCTGCCCGAGCCACTAGAGGTGACTAACACAAATATGCACACACAAAGATAGGAGATGTGACCAACACAGACATGCACACACAAAGATAGGAGATGTGACCAACACAGACATGCACACACAAAGATAGGAGATGTGACCAACAGAGACATGCACACACAAAGATAGGAGATGTGACTAACACAGACATGCACACACAAAGATAGGAGATGTGACCAACACAGACATGCACACACAAAGATAGGAGATGTGACCAGCACAGACATGCACACAAAAAGATAGGAGATGTGATTAACACGGACATGCACACACAAAGATAGGAGATGTGACCAACACAGACATGCACACACAAAGATAGGAGATGTGACCAACACAGACATGCACACACAAAGATAGGAGATGTGACTAACACAGACATGCACACACAAAGATATGAGATGTGACCAACACAGACATGCACACACAAAGATAGGAGATGTGACCAACACAGACATGCACACACAAAGATAGGAGATGTGACCAACACAGACATGCACACACAAAGATATGAGATGTGGCCAACACAGACATGCACACACAAAGATATGAGATGTGACCAACACAGACATGCAAACACAAAGATATGAGATGTGGCCAACACAGACATGCACACACAAAGATAGGAGATGTGACCAACACAGACATGCACACACAAAGATATGAGATGTGGCCAACACAGACATGCACACACAAAGATATGAGATGTGACCAACACAGACATGCACACACAAAGATAGGAGATGTGACCAACACAGACATGCACACACAAAGATAGGAGATGTGACCAACACAGACATGCACACACAAAGATAGGAGATGTGACCAACACAGACATGCACACACAAAGATATGAGATGTGACCAACACAGACATGCACACACAAAGATATGAGATGTGACCAACACAGACATGCACACACAAAGATAGGAGATGTGACCAACACAGACATGCACACACAAAGATATGAGATGTGGCCAACACAGACATGCACACACAAAGATAGGAGATGTGACCAACACAGACATGCACACACAAAGATATGAGATGTGGCCAACACAGACATGCACACACAAAGATATGAGATGTGACCAACACAGACATGCACACACAAAGATATGAGATGTGGCCAACACAGATATGCACACACAAAGATATGAGATGTTACCAACACAGATATGCACACACAAAGATATGAGATGTGACCAACACAGATATGCACACACAAAGATAGGAGATGTGACCAACACAGATATGCACACACAAAGATATGAGATGTGACTAACACATACATGCACACACAAAGATAGGAGATGTGACCAGCACAGATATGCACACACAAAGATAGGAGATGTGACCAGCACAGATATGCACACACAAAGATAGGAGATGTGACCAGCACAGATATGCACACACAAAGATAGGAGATGTGACCAGCACAGATATGCACACACAAAGATAGGAGATGTGACCAGCACAGACATGCACACACAAAGATAGGAGATGTGACCAACACAGATATGCACACACAAAGATAGGAGATGTGACTAACACATACATGCACACAGCGAAACTAGACATGACTAACACTGACACACATGAACTAGTGGCACTAATGCTACCAAAGGATCACACATGCTAGACTGGTAGTATTGCTGGGACCACCTACACCACCTCTTCACGGTGCCCCTACTGACAAACAAACCAGTCCAATCTGGACCTGGGAGTAGGGATCGAAGGGGAAAGGCAAACTGGTACTTACAATTGCAGAGCTGAAGTCGGATGTGTCGGCCCGAAAGGCGCAAATAAATCACAACACAACGCACAGACGCAAGGTTAACGACCTTTTAAGGACAATTGACGGAGAGGTCTAGCCATTCCTTTAGTTGCCATTAAATAAAAACCAAAGTGAAGATGCAATGGGTTGAGTCATTGCAGAAGTCAAAAAATACGTATGGTCACCTTTGTCTACGTCCCAGGACATGCTGGAGAACGGGTAATGAAAGTGCGGACAGGTTGGCTAGCTGCGCTATTGTTGAGGACGGGCAACCAATAAATCGGGCGAACATCATCAATGCTCCCGGGAAGTGGGGAGGACACAGGACTTCGACAAACATGAGTCCATTTCACTCCTTCGGATGAAAGAGATGGGAGTTAAGATGGGCACAGCCAGAAACGAGAAACTTAGTGGGCGTGTAAGGAGACTTATCAACCAACATAGAACTGGAGTCGTCAGTCGCTGGACACTGCGAGACTTGCTGAGGAGGGGATCTGAGCACCTATGAACATGTTCGGAGTGCAATGATGATGACCCGCTAATAACTCAATAACTCAAAGTAAGGTATGAGGGAACCGCGATAGCTCAGTAGTTAATGAACTGGACTACAAAGGACAAGAGGCTAGGTTCGATCCTGACCGACGGCTGCCAGGTTCACCCAGCGTTAAATGGGTACCGGATTTTTTCTGGTAAAGTAAAGCGGCACGGGCGTAGTACGTGTATTAAAACTATGATCATAAACAATGATAATACAGAAATCCGCCTCATCATCATCATCGTCATCGAGTGCCATCTCCGCAACGAAGGCTGGCTACCATGGAACACCATTCTGCTCTGTCTCTTGCTTTGATGGTGTAGGTTGTCATAGATTGACTTGTCCATCGTTTGATGTTACTCGTCCATGTTAGTCTTGGTCTGCCTCTGCCTCTTTTACCTGGTATTTTCCCTTCCAAGATCACTTTTAGTAGGCTGCTGTGCCTTTTAACATGGCCCAATATAATCTCCCGTGTGTTACCGGGGCCTCATTATGAGTAAAGAATAGTGACACTGTGACCTTCCAGGCATGTCGTAAGAGGCGACTAAGGAGGTTGATCGATGGCTTGACAAGCTGTCATTGTAAAAAGTATTGTTATGGCAACAGAACTAAGCAGTGATCTCTGCAATATGTGCTACTTTGGCACGCAGGGTTTCTGTTTTTGAGATTGTGGTTCTGCCCTATGTGCCGTCTTCGGCTCGAAAGGACAATAGATAGATAGATAGAATAATATCTTTGTCTTATTTGAATTGTGTTTAGTAGTTCTCTTTTCATTTTTTTTTTGTTCCATGACTTAATCGTTTGTTTTATTTTCTTTCCATCCAATTTTTCCTATCTTTCTATAATCCACATTTAAAAGGTTTCAAATTTACTTTGTTTTCATGTCTAATGTCCATGTTTCTGCATCATATTTTCATGGCTCTGAAATTACTTTTTGCCATTGCTATTCTTTTGTTTATTTCAGTTGTACATTTTCCATCACTGGTTATAGTATGTCCAAGGTAGTTGTAGTTCTGAACTGTCTCCAGGTCTACTCCTTCAATTTTGATATCCACTTGTGAGTTTTGAGTATTTCCTTTGTTTATGATCATAGTTTTCTTTATGATCAACGTTGGGATGAAGATTGTATTGTAGAATCCAGGACTGGCATTGGTAGCACAACGTTGGGATGAAGATTGTATTGTAGAGTCAAGGTCTGACATTGGTAGCACAACGTTGGGATGAAGATTGTATTGTAGAGTCAAGGTCTGGCATTGGTAGCACAACGTTGGGATGAAGATTGTATTGTAGAGTCAAGGTCTGGCATTGGTAGCACAACGTTGGGATGAAGATTGTATTGTAGAGTCCAGGACTGGCATTGGTAGCACAACGTTGGGATGAAGATTGTATTGTAGAGTGCCCGTTTTGCCTCTAAATTTATTTCTATGTTGGGGATGACTGGTTCGTCTCGAGGCAATTATACCTAATACAAAGTAAGTCATTATTGTAAATTAAATTAGGTTTTATTTTTTAGTTTTACGTGCACCGATCTTAAGATACAGCGATCTGGGGGATTGGTTGGTCACGAGGCAAGACGCCGGCCCCGAGACAGAGAGGTTGTGGGTTCAAATCCTGGCTGCACCAGTTAGGATTTTAATGTATGATTTCTCTCTGCGGCAACCACCATGGTCTTAGCAGCGAGGCCTGGCCTGAATCGTCAATTACTCATGGACGGAAATAATATGAGTACCTCCGAAGACGGAATTATCTGCCTGTGTGGCGAGGGACCCCTGTGCTCAAGGCTGCCAGAGAAAAATGGATTAACACGCAAAATTCAGTTCCTAGTCTCTAGGGACTTCGTCAGAGTTAAAAGCTGGCGAACGAAAATGTATATGTTGGACAATAATAGTGATAGCTGTCTAACAATTAAGCTTTGATGCATTTTGAGTCTATCTATGCTGTTTGTGAATTGTCGTTTGTCACTAGACTTCTTAGGTATTTGAATTCCTCTTCTTGGTTTAGCTGTCTGCCTTCTACATTTATGTTGATCAGTAAATCAGTGTAAGTAAAAAATAAAAGTAAAGAGCCCCCGTCACGCCAAGTGGCGTTTAGGGAATATGGTGTTAGTGACCATATATTTTACAGACATTCGGCACTTGATTTTTGGGGTAATGTGGTCGGTATTACACCCGTGCCGCTTTACTTTCCCATTAAAAAAATCCGGTACCCATTTAAAGCTGAGTGAACTCGGAAGCTATGCCAATAGCGTGAAAAAGTGAGAACAAAACGTGAGAAAGAGAGTTCATCGGTGCTATATAGAACCAGTTGTGACCTATGAAAGTGAATCATGGACAGTAGACAAACAAATGAAAAGATGATTAGAGGCCATAGAGATGGGATTTCTCAGAAGAATGTTGAAAGTTCCTTGGACAGCTAAAAAGACCAATGAGGAAGTTCTCAAAGAGGCCAACATAAAAAGGGAGCTCTTAAAAAACACCAGAAAGAAACAATCAACATTTTTCGGACACATCATGAGAAGAGGAAAGTTGGAATACTTGGTTACAACTGGCAAAACAAAAGAAAAAAAGAGATCGCGGACGACAAAGAGATAAAATACTTAATAATACAACTGATACAATGCACTGTAGATAGAAGATTGTGGAAGGACATGATCGCCTACCCCAACTGGTATGGCACATTATGATAATGATGATGAACCCGGAAGGCGTCGGGTGGGATCCAACCCTACCCATTGTCCTCTGTAGTCCAGTTCACTAACCACTGAGCTGCCGCGGCTTTCAGTAAATCAGTGTAAAGGTGGGTAAATGCACGGGTATGTTTGTTTATGATGAATGGTTTCTTATCATGATTCCTTGCTACTAACCTTCTGTCAAGACGTCTAGAGCCATACCAATTAATCATTGTTATTTCTTTGTTATCTATTTTCAGGTCTGCTTCATTTCTTATGATATATCGAATTCTTGTCAACGTACCAGCCATCATACTTAGTCTGTTCTGCGGGGCTTGGAGCGACCAGACGGGTAGAAAGCTACCTATGATGGTGCCCAGTGTAGGTAGCATTCTGGCCGTGCTGTTGTACATGATTGGCATAGTGCTCACAGAACATACACTGGCCATCATCATGGTGGGAGCGCTCGTCCAGGTGAGTTCTCGACCCTCAGCTCGTTTAATTGATGTAGTTCCGAAAGGGGTCAGACAAGGATGTGTTCTAGCGCCGGATTTGTTTTCACTTTGCAGCGAACATATTATGAGATCAATAGTAGACAAAAAAGGAATTGAAGTCAACGGTCACAACATAAATAATTTACGATATGCGGATGACACAGTCTAAATAGCAGAGACAGAGAATGAGCTACAAGAAATGATAGACGTAATAGTAAAAGAAAGCAACAAGAAAGGTCTCAGACTGAATAGTAAGAAAACAGAAGTAATGGTTATATCGAAGAAACAATCATCACCATCATGCAGCATAAAAATAAACGAGACAAATCTGAAACAAGTACAACGTTTCAAATACTTGGGCACAATAATTACATCAGATGGGAGATGCACCACAGAAATAAAAAGCAGAATAGCTCACGCCAAAATAGCATTTCAGAAAATGAAAAATATCTTATGCAACAAATCTATGTCAATAGAAATGAGAAAGAGAGTTCATCGATGCTATATAGAACCAATTCTGGCCTATGGAAGCGAATCATGGACAGTAGACAAACAAATGATAAGACGATTAGAGGCCACAAAGATGGGATTTCTCAGAAGAATGTTGAAAGTTCCCTGGACAGCTAAAAAGACCAATGAGGAAGTTCTCAAAGAGGCCAACAGAAAAAGGGAGCTCTTAAAAAACATCAGAAAGAAGCAATATAACATTTTTCGGGCACAACATCAGAAGAGGAAAGTTGCAATACAACTACTTACAACTGGCAAAATAAAAGGAAAGAGAGATCGCGGGCGACAAAGAGAGAAAATACTGGATACCTTTGTGTCATGCATGGAAAACAATCAACAACAGAACTGATACGATGCACATGATCGCCTACGCCAACCGGTATGGTACATGGTGATGATGATAACATCATTTGAGTTCCTAGTTACTTTATCTTATAAGAAAGCTGTAGTTCCTAGTTACTTTATCTTATAAGAAAGCTGTAGTTCCTAATTACTTTATCTTATAAGAAAGCTGTAGTTCCTAATTACTTTATCTTATAAGAAAGTTGTAGTCCATAGTTACTTTATCTTATAAGAAAGCTGTAGTCCCTAATTACTTTATCTTATAAGAAAGCTGTAGTTCCTAATTACTTTATCTTATAAGAAAGCTGTAGTTCCTAATTACTTTATCTTATAAGAAAGTTGTAGTTCCTAATTACTTTATCTTATAAGAAAGCTGTAGTTCCTAGTTACTTTATCTTATAAGAAAGTTGTAGTTCCTAATTACTTTATTTTATAAGAAAGCTGTAGTTCCTAATTACTTTATCTTATAAGAAAGCTGTAGTTCCTAGTTACTTTATCTTATAAGAAAGTTGTAGTCCATAGTTACTTTATGTTATAAGAAAGCTGTAGTTCCTAATTACTTTACCTTATAAGAAAGCTGTAGTTCCTAATTACTTTATCTTATAAGAAAGTTGTAGTTCTTAATTACTTTATCTTATAAGAAAGTTGTAGTTCCAAATTACTTTATCTTATAAGAAAGTTGTAGTTCCTATATACTTTATATTATAAGAAAGTTGTAGTTCCTAGTTACTTTATCTTATAAGAAAGTTGTAGTTCCTAGTTACTTTATCTTATAAGAAAGTTGCAGTTCCTAGTTACTTTATCTTATAAGAAAGTTGTAGTTCCTAATTACTTATCTTATAAGAAAGGTGTAGTTCTAGTTACTTTATCTTATAAGAAAGTTGTAGTTCCTAGTTACTTTTTCATTTAAGAAAGTTGTAGTTCCTGGATACTTTATCTTATAAGAAATATTTAGTTCCTAGATCTTATTTCTCACATCCTCTCTCTCACTGCCTGATGTAGCGCTGACATATCACTCAAAATGTGTTCGATGTCAAGACACATATTGGCACTAATATCATCTTTACTATACACGGAACTCTCATCACTTAATTCCTGCCAAATTTTCAACAAAGAACTAGCTTTCACTAACATCATCTCAAAAATACCCAATTAAAAAAAAACTAACATCATCACAGAAATACCCAATTTTCAACAAAGAAAACTCCCACTAACATCATCTCAAAAATACCCAATAAAAAAACTAACATCATCACAGAAATACCCAATTTTCAACAAAGAAAACTCCTACTAACATCATCGCAGAAATACCCAATTTTTAACAATGAACTAACTTTCAGAAACATCATCACTTAAATACCCAATTTTCAACAATGAACTAACTTTCAGAAACATCATCGC
Source organism: Megaustenia siamemsis (assembly GCA_032433765.1). Lineage (NCBI taxonomy): Eukaryota > Metazoa > Mollusca > Gastropoda > Stylommatophora > Ariophantidae > Megaustenia > Megaustenia siamemsis. The sequence continues at coordinate 18,611,366 of JAVIAB010000026.1, read as the reverse complement.
AGAAATACCCAATTTTCAACAATGAACTAACTTTCAGAAACATCATCGCAGAAATACCCAATTTTCAACAATGAACTAACTTTCAGAAACATCATCGCAGAAATACCCAATTTTCAACAATGAACTAACTTTCAGAAACATCTTCGGAGAAATACGCAATTTTCAACAATGAACTAACTTTCAGAAACATCATCACAGAAATACCCAATTTTCAACAAAGAAAACTCCCACTAACATCATCGCAGAAATACCCATTGAGTTATTGGGTTATTTGCGGGTCATCATCATTGCACTCCGAACATGTCCATAGGTGCTCAGATCCCCTCCTCAGCAATTCCCTTAGTGTCCAGCGACTGACGACTCCAGTTCTATGTTGGTTGATAAGTCTTCTTACACGGCCACTAAGTTTCTCATTTCTGGCTGTGCCCATCTTAACTCCCATTTCCATCATCCGAAGAAGTGACGTGGATCTGTGTTTGTCGAAGTCCCGTGCTCTTCCCACATCTCGGAGGGCATTGATGATGTCCGCCCGATCCATTGGTTGCCCGTCCTCAACGACAGCGCAGCTAACCAACCTGTCCGCCCTTTCATTTCCCCGTACTCCCGCATGTCCAGGGACATAGACAAAGGTGACCTTACGTATTTTGGATTTCTGCAACGACTCTACCCATTGCATGCGTACAGAGCCCGCCTCCACTTTTTTTTATCATGCTCATCGAATCACTCAGTATACATGCGTGGGTGTAGTCTTGTGACTAAAACCAGATGAATGCCCTGGTCACTGCCATCACCTCCATTGTCATGCTACTCGTGGTCATGGCGTATGCACCACTGTCTTCCTTGACTATACTGCCTGCCGAGCGTGCTGTAAATGCCCATGCACTTCTTTGGTGTCGTCGTACAGATCCGTCTGTATAGATGACTGCATCTTTCTCATCGGTATTATCGCAGATGAGACCGTTGACCTCGGCATTAACCACGACCTGGTTCTGTTCCCTAATTTTCCTGTCGAGTGTGTCAATACACGAGAAAGTCCTCTTGAATGACGTAGGCACCGGTATCCACTCCTCACCAACGCTGATATTGGTAAGCCTACAGACCTGTTTGATGACATCTTCTGCTCGGCCCACCCATGATTTGCCTCTTTTTAGCCTGGCACCTTTCACTAATACCCATTTTCAACAATGAACTAATTTCCAATAACATCATCGCAGAAATACCCATTTTTCAACAAAGAACTAACTTTCAGAAACATCATCGCAGAAATACCCATTTTTCAAGAAAGTTGTAGTTCCTAGTTACTTTTTCTTATAAGAAAGTTGTAGTTCCTGGATACTTTACTTATAAGAAATATTTAGTTCCTAGATCTTATTTCTCACATCCTCTCTCCCACTGCCTGATGTAGTGCTGACATATCACTCATATTGTGTTCGTTGTCAAGACACATATTGGCACCAATATCATCTTTACTATACACGGAACTCTCATCACTTAATTCCTGCCAAATTTTCAACAAAGAACTAGCTTTCACTAACATCATCTCAAAAATACCAAATTAAAAAAAAAACTAACATCATCACAGAAATACCCAATTTTCAACAAAGATAACTCCTACTAACATCATCGCAGAAATACCCAATTTTTAACAATGAACTAACTTTCAGAAACATCATCGCAGAAATACCCATTTTTCAACAAAGAACTAACTTCCACTAACATCATCGCAGAAATACCCATTTTTCAACAAAGAACTAACTTTCAGAAACATCATCGCAGAAATACCCATTTTTCAACAATGAACTAAGTCCCACTAACATCATCGCAGAAATGCCAATTTTTCAACAAAGAACTAACTTTCAGAAACATCGAAAAAATGAACAAAATACATGCACAATACACATCATCAACGACAGCGCTACATCTTGTGTAGTCCCGAGTAGTTCCATCTATTTTAAAATAACAAAACAAATCAAACAAACCTAAAAGAATTTTGCAGAAAAACAATACAAAATAAACCTATTTAATTCTGACTTCTCTACAGTGTATAAGATATTCTGCACTATAATAATATTTTGTGTTTAGACTATACCTTTAGCTGTACCAAATTTCAACAAAAGAATCTCAAAGCAGGCTCTCAAATGCGAACTAGAAGGAAACAGAAGAAATAGATAAACATTAAAAATAACACTGTGGCTGGCAACAACAGCGGGCATCAGCTCCTTCGCCGAAATTGAGCAAGAACAGCGACGTGTTGCGAGAGATCTATCTATCTATCTGTCTATCTATCTGTCTGTCTATCTATCTGTCTATCTGTCTGTCTGTCTGTCTGTCTGTCTGCATGTCTGTCTATTGAACTTTCGAGACGTGTCTGGCCCATGAGCTATAGACCCAGATACTCTTTCTCTTTCTTTAAATTTCCTTTCTAGCAGTCTCAATCCTTGCAAAAAAACATTTATCAAAGCTCGCCATTTGTCTCTGTTCTGTGCAAACATCTCGATCGCATTGAGGGGGCCGATTCCTGTTGTCTTTGCCTATCTGATCATTGGTCTTCTCAGTGTCTCCCTGGGTCTTCCTCTTTTTCTTTTACCTGTTGTTTCCCATATGAGGGCTTGCTTTGCTATTCGGTTATTATCTCTTCTCATCACATGTCCAACATATGACCATCGTCTTTTCTTTATTACTGAAGATATTAGTGGTTGATTGGCGATTTCTCTCATTTCCTCGTTTGTTTTGAATTCGTTCCATGCTATACCAAGTATTTTCCTTAGACATTTATTTTCGAATGCGTTCAACTTTGTTTCTATGTCTCTTTGTGTTTTCCAGCTTTCACACGCATACGTTAGGGTTAATAGTACATTTGATTTGAATAGTCTAAGTTTTGTGTTTGTGCTGATGAGTTTTAATTTCCACAACTTTTCAACACTTCTGAAAGACATTGCTGCTTTAGCTATTCTGATTCTAAGTTTACGATCTCACGTTTAATGACAAAGCTGGCTGGGCCCAGAGAGTTTGGAGTAGCAGCCGTCTTCGACTCCATATTAGATGGATACGTCAACATTTTTACAGACTTCTCGTGGTCTTTGCAGCGCCACCTACAGATGTAAGCTTGAGGGTTTAAAAAGAAGGGAAAAGGGAAATAATTGCAATGCTGCGGTAAAGCTGGTAGCAAGGAGCCAGTGGTGAGGTGTGTTAGACACTCCAAGGTATGATGACAGCTTTACAAGGAAGGAACACAACACAATACTGACGTTTCGGCCTGTGGCCTTCTTCAGAATACAAGGACAACGACAACAAACGGTGAAGGTTTAAAGAGAAACCACGGAAGACACCCAACTTGAGTTCCGTTTTCAGCTTTGCGAGCAGGGGTGGATGTGGGGTCGAATGACGTCAGACGTTTATAACTCCAAAGTTCAAAACGTCGCGCAAGAAGGGTAAAAGAGTAAACTACCCTCGTCACACCAAGTGGCGTATAGGGAATATGGTGTTAGTGATCATCAATTTTACAGACCTTCGGCACATGATTTTTGGGATAATGTGGTCGGTATTACGCCCGTGCCGCTTTACTTTCCCAGAAAAAAAATCCGGTACCCATTAAAGGCTGATTGAACCCGGAAACCGTCGGTTGGGATCGAACCCTACCTCTTGTCCTTTGTAGTCCAGTTCCCTAACCACTGAGCTATAGCAGCTGTGAAAATTAAGGAACGAAGAGATAGAGGGAAGCAAAGAGAAAAATACCAGACAGCTTAAGAAAATGGCTTGGCAGAAGGTCAACAGCAAAAATAATAAATAACTGTCGAGATCGAAAGTTGTGGAGAGACATGATCACCTACGCCAGCAAGCCTGGTACCTGATGACGATGATGATGATGATGATAGATGCTCACATGCTAGGCTAGAAGGGTGTTTTGGAGTTACTCATTCTGCCACTCAGGTTTACTTCTATAGTTGGTGACGGTCACGCGATACATTTGCATTTCCTCATTTGAAACGTCACTTCCTGGCCGTGATAATTTATTTTTATCTTTCTTCCACACCAGGGGATGCTGGGAAAAAGTTCTGTCATAACAATGGCCGTCAACAGCTACGTTAGTGACGTCACTGACACGGCAGACAGAACCCGGAAGTTGGGAAAGCTTCTGGCCATGAACTTCTTCGGCTTGTTCGTTGGTAAGTGGACTCTTCCGGTTGATTTTTACTAGGTAATGTACGTCCACGTATGTGTAGACAAGAGAATCACTAGAGGCTGTAGAAATATGCTTTTACAAGAAAAATGTTGAGAATACCATGGACAGCTTAGAAGAGTAATGAAAACGTTCTGATAGAGGCCAGAGCAAAAAAAAAAAAGAGAGCTAATATCCAATATTAGGAAGAAACAATCATTATTTTTGGCCATGTAATTAGAAGGGAAAATAGTAAAACAACTGTGAAAATTGAGGGACGAAGAGATAGAGGAAAGCAAAGAGAAAAGATACCAGACAGCTTAAGAGAATGGCTTGGCAGAAGGTCAACAACAGAAATGATAAATAACGGTCGAGATCGAAAATTGTGGAGAGACATGATCACCTACGCCAGCAGGCTTGGTATTTGATGCTGGTGATTTATAGAGTCTTACTTCATAAACAATTTGCGATATGCGGATGCCACAGTCTTAATAGCAGAGACGGAGAATGAACTTCAAGAAATGATAGACATAATAGTAAATGATGTAACAAGAACGGTCTCAGTCTGAATATTAAGAAAACAGAAGCAATGGCCATATCAAAGAAACAATGATCAATATCATGCAACATAAAAATAAACGGGACAAATCTGAAACAAATGCAACGTCTCAAATATTTGGGAGATGCACCAAATAATAACATGAGATGGGAGATGCACCACAGAAATAAAAAAAAACAGCAACATGCAAACTGAGAGTAGCTCAAGCTAATAAAACATTTTAGAAAATATAAAACGTCTTCTGCAACAAATCGTTGTCTATAGAAGTAAGAAAGAGAGTTCATCAGCGCTATATGGAGCCAATTCTGACCTATGGAAGCGAATCATGGATAGTAGACAAACAAATGAAAAGACGATTAGAGGCCACAGAGATGGGATTTCTCAGAAATTTCGTGAAAGTTCCCTGGACAGCTAAAAAAGACCAACGAGGAAATTATCAAAGAGGTTAACACAAAAAGGTGAGCTGCTAAAAAATATCAGAAAGTAACAATCAACATTTTTCGGTCACATCATGAGAGGAGGAAAGTTGGAATACTTGGTTACAACTGGCAAAATAGTGTGAAAGAGAGATCGCGGACGACAAATAGAGAAGATACTAGATAGCTTGGTGTCATGACATGGAAAACAGTCAACAACAGAACTAATACGATGCACTGCGAATAGAAGATTGAGGAAGGACATGATCGCCTACGCCAACCGGTATGACACATGATAATGATGATCATATTTCACTAAATACAAGTAGTAAAGAGGTATGATTTTGTTTGTTGTGATATCGTTAATGTGTACACAATTTGTTCAAGAATTGTACACCTTGACAAAGACTTGATGTTTATAGTTCTTCTCAAGTTAGTAAGTAAAAAAGTAAAGTACCCCCGTCAAGCCAAGTGGCGTATAGGGGAATATGGTGTTAGTGACCATAAGTTTTACAGACCTTCAGCACATGATTTTTGGGGTAATGTGGTCGGTAATACGCCCGTGCTGCTTTAATTTCCCAGAAAGAAATCCGGTACCAATTTAGGCTGGGTGAACCCGGAAGCCGTCGGTTGGGATCGAACCCTACCTCTTGTCCTTTACAGCCCAGTTCACTAACCACTGAGCTATCGCGACTCTCTTCTCAAGGTTGGCAGTGGAGAAAATGAAGAAAAAGTGAGAAGATAAAAAAAGAAGAAGATAATGAGTAGTAGGTAAAGGATGAAGATTAAGAGGAAGATAATGAGTAGTAGGAAAAAAGTTAAGATTAATAGAAGAAGATAATGAGTAGTAGGTAAAAAGTTAAGATTAATAGAAGAAGATAATGAGTAGTAGGAAAAAAGTTAAGATTAATAGAAGAAGATAATGAGTAGTAGGTAAAAAGTTAAGATTAATAGAAGAAGATAATGAGTAGTAGGAAAAAAGTTAAGATTAATAGAAGAAGATAATGAGTAGTAGGAAAAAAAGTTAAGATTAAGAAGAAGATAATGAGTAGTAGGGAAAAAGTTAAGATTAAGAAGAAGATAATGAGTAGTAGGGAAAAAAGATTAAGAAGAAGATAATGAAGTAGAAAAGATTAATAGAAGAAGATAATGAGTAGTAGGGAAAAAGATGAAGATTAAGAGGAAGATAATGAGTAGTAGGGAAAAAAGATGAAGATTAAGAAAAAAGATAATGAGTAGTAGGGAAAAAAGATGAAGATAAAGAAGTAGAGAAGAAGACATAGAATGGTAAAGGTAAGAGGAGTATGAAGAAGAGGAAAAAGATAATGTGGGAATGAGAAGTAGAAGAAGGAGTGATAAAGAGTCACAGTAGAGAAGTTGCATAAAAAGAAGAAAGAAATAGATCACTAACGCGAAGAAAAAAAAAACAAAAGAAGATGCAGAGACGTAGAAGATAGAGGAGATAATTGTAAAGCAGGGTTCAGTGAAACTAAGAGAACTGAAAAGAAAGAAGCAGGATAAAAATAAAAAAAACAATAGGAATAAGAGAGGGGAAAGGAAGTTGATTACAAAGAAAAAGAGGAAAGAGAAGAAATATATATCCAGAAGATGGCAATAATACAAATAGATCTAAGGGCAGAATCCCTCTACAGAAAAGACAATCTGCTGCCTTGCAGGAAGATTGAGAACAATCAAAGGCTAAGGAAAGCAAACCTGAATAAAATGCTGGCTGAAATCGGATGCACTGGGCCACTGGCGCAGAAAACAGTGCAACATTTTAACGGGTGTTCAATCAGAATGGATCTGGCAGACTCTAATTGTGATGTTTTGTCTGTGGGGGCGATCAACACACTTAACCTGACAGCTGACGCCATGTGAGAATCTGGGATCCTACTCTGATTGAGCCCTGATCGAAGAGAGAGAGAGAGAGAGAGAGAGAGAGAGAGAGAGAGAGAGAGAGAGAGAGAGAGAGAGAGAGAAGAAGAAGAAGAGGAGAGAGAGATCCTCTTCTATCCTTCCTCTGCTGCCGTTGGCGTCGAGGGGAGATACAACCTGCGATTCTTTGCTCTTCTGTTCGCCTCTTCTGGTGTTATTCCTCCTAGTGACTCTAGTATTCCCTTTATCGTCGAGGGGAGATACAATCTGCGATTCTTTGCTCTTCTGTTCGCCTCTTCTGGTGTTATTCCTCCTAGTGACTCTAGTATTCCCTTTATCCATCTCTTTCACAGTCTTCCTCTTAATCTGGCGTTTTCGTAGCATTTGTTTATGGCTCTTTGAGTCATTGTTAGTTCTTTTTGTCTTGTTATGTGGCTGAACCAATTTATCTGTTGTTTCTTTATATATTTGATGGCTGGTTTAATTTCGAGTTTCTTCCCCAGGTCGGTGTTTCTTACTCAGTCCCTTAAGCTGTTTCCTGCCATTCTTCTGACACACTTCATTTCGGTGGTCATTATCTTTCTTATTGTTCTAGAGTCCAGCGTCCAATTCTGGCACTGATAGCACAGAGTTGGTAGAAAAATTGATTTGTATATTGCCCTTTTTGTTTCCGTAGTTATTGCTTTGTTTTTCAATAGTGTTGATACTTGGCCTATAACTTGGCTTGCTTTGTTACACCTTATATCTATCTCTGTCTCTTGGTTATTGTCTTGTGTTAACGTGCTACCCAGATATTTAAATTTGTATACTTGCTTCAGAGTTGTATTATCTATTATGATGTTTATGTTTTTCTTTCTTTCTCGCTATTGCCATTACTTCGGTTTTGTTTATGTTGATCTTCATGTTATATTGTTTACAAGTGTTGTTTAGCCTGTTGATATGTTCTTGTAGGTCCTCAGTTGTTTCATGTATCAGAACTTGGTCGTCTGCAAATAGTATTTCTTCCTCTCTTCTGCTGTTTTCTGGTACGTATATTTCGTTCTCTTTTGTGTCATCGCTTGTTATCATCCTTGTTGGTATACTTCCTTTGATTGGGCATGCTAATTTGCATATATTGTCCATATATGTGATGAAAAGTAAAGGGAAAGCACGCAGCCTTGTCTTACCCCGGAGTTAATGGTGAAGTGTTTAGAGTAGCCTGCTGAAGATCTTACTGTAGTGCCACTACTTTCATAGAGGCTCTTGCATATCTCTACTAGGTGGTGACTCACTCCGTACAAGGGCAATAGGGACCACAATTGTTCCCTGTCCACCTATCGAACGCCTTTTCTTTGTCAATAAAAGCTGCATATAGTGTTTTATTATGCTCTATTGTTTTCTCCGCTAGTTGTTTTATAATGAATAGGGCATCTGTGCAACCTCAATGTCAATAAAACAAATAGTTGCTGAAGAAGAGGAAGACGGCAGTGATGTTGATAATAGCTAGAACAAGAAAATGGCAATGATAATAATAGCTAATACAGGAAGAGAATGTGAATAATAATAATAATAACAATGATAATAGTTAGAATAAGAGAATATTTTTTTGTTCGCCAGCTTTCAACTCTGACAAAGTCCCTAGAGACTAGGAACTGAATTTTTCGTGTTAATCCATTTATCCCATGCAGCCGTGCGCACTGGGGTCCCTCGCCGCACAGGCAGATAACTCCGACTTCGGAGGTACTCATTTATTTTTTCTGTCCATGAGTAATTGACGTTTCAAGCCTGGCCTCGCTGCTGAGACCAGGGGTGGTTGCCGCAGAAAGAAATGAAAATAAATTTTTAAAATCCCAACCGGTGCAGCCGGGATTTGAACCCATAACCTCTCTGTCTCGAGGCTGGCGTCTTGTCTCGAGACCAAGCAGTCCCCTAAACATGAGAATATGTCAATGATAATAATATGAATAGGTAGAACAAGAGAATCATCATCATCAAGTACCGGGCCTGCTGGCGTAGGTGATCATGTCTCTCCACAACTTTCGATCACGACAGTTATTTATCATTTCTGTTTTTGACCTTCTGCCAAGCCATTCTCTTAAGCTGTCTGGTATTTTCTCTCTTTGCTTTCCTCTATCTCTTCGTCCCTCAATTTTCCCAGTTGTTACAATATATTCCAGCTGTTCTCTTCTCATTACATGGCCAAAAAATGATGATTGTTTCTTCCTAATATTGGAAATTAGCTCTCTTTTTGCTTTGACCTCTTTCAGAACATCTTCATTACTCTTCTTAGCTGTCCATGGTATTCTCAACATTCTTCTGTAAAACCACATTTCTACAGACTCCAGTGATTTTCTTGTCTGTTGTCCTATTGTCCATGATTCGCATCCATATGTTAAGACTGGCTCTACGTAACATTTAAGAAGAACAAGAGAATATGTCAATGATAATAATAGGTAGAAATAAGAATAAGATAGCAATGAAATAATAATGCAAAAATAGATATAAAAGGAGAACTATCTTCTTCTTTTCTCTTTTCACTGATACCTAAAAGGTGTCGTGGTTTATATCATTTGTCGTTCTTGAGCTGCTCGAACTGTCTGAATTAGTGATTTTCCTTTGTTGTTACATGTCTCTATCACTTCATCTATCCATCTTCTTCTTTTCTCTTTTCACTGATACCTAAAAGGTGTCGTGGTTTATATCATTTGTCGTTCTTGTGCTGCTCGAACTGTCTGAATTAGTGATTTTCCTTTGTTGTTACATGTCTCTATCACTGCATCTATCCATCTTCTTCTTCTCTCTTTTCACTGATACCTAAAAGGTGTCGTGGTTTATATCATTTGTTGTTCTTGAGCTGCTCGAACTGTCTGAATTAGTGATTTTCCTTTGTTGTTACATGTCTCTATCACTGCATCTATCCATCTACTTCTTTTCTCTTTTCACTGATATCTAAAAGGTGACGTGGTTTATATCATTTGTCGTTCTTGAGCTGCTCGAACTGTCTGAATTAGTGATTTTCCTTTGTTGTTACATGTCTCTATCACTGCATCTATCCATCTACTTCTTTTCTCTTTCTCACTGATACCTAAAAGGTGTCGTTGTTTATATCATTTGTTGTTCTTGAGCTGCTCGAACTGTCTGAATTAGTGATGTCCCTTTGTTGTTACATGTCTCTGTCACTGCATCTATCCATCTTCTTCTGGGTCTTCTTCTTGGTCTTTTACCATGCATTATCGAGAAGAACGTCCTTGATCACTATATTAATAATATTCATAATAATAGCTATAACAAGAGAACTGTATTAATAATAATAGCTAGAAAATAAGAAGATCACAATAATAATAGTTAGAACAAGAAGATGATGACATTGATGATAATAGTAGTTAGAACTACAGCAAGAAAATAGCAACAATAATAATAATTAGAATAACCAAAACAAAACAATACTAAAAAAAAATAGCTAGAACAAATAAACAATAATATAATAATATTAATAATTAATACAATAAGAAGAATAACAATAATAAGAATAACAGCTAACAACAATAATAATGAAACAATAATAATGATAATAATAATAATAATAATAATAACAATAATAACAATAACAACAATAACAACAATAACAATAATAATAATAATAACAATAATAATAATAATAATAATAAAAATAACAATAATAACAACAATAATAAAATAATAACAATAACAATAATAATAACAATAATAATAATAACAATAATAATAATATAACAATAATAATAATAATAACAATAATAATAACAATAATAATAATATAATAATAATAATAATAACAATAATAAACAATAATAATAAATAACAATAACAATAATAATAACAATAATAATAATAACAATAATAACAATAACAATAATAATAATAATAACAATAAATAACAATAATAATAACAATAATAACAATAATAATAATAATAATAATAATAATAAATAACAATAATAACAATAATAACAATAATAAAAATAATAATAACAATAATAACAACAATAATAACAACAAATAACAATAATAACAACAATAATAACAATAATAACAATAATAATAATAATAACAATAACAATAATAATAACAACAATAATAACAATAATAACAACAATAATAACAATAACAATAATAATAACAATAACAATAATAATAATAATAACAATTACAATAACAATAACAATAATAATAATAACAATAACAATAACAATAATAATAATAAGAATAACAATAATAATAACAATAATAATAATAAATAATAATAATAATAATAACAATAATAACAATAATAACAATAATAACAATAATAATAATAATAATAATAATAATAATAACAATAATAACATTATTAACATTAATAACAATAATAATAACAGTTAGTACAAGAATAAAGGGAGCCGCGATAGCTCAGTGGTTAGTGAACTGGACTACAAAGGACAAGAGGTAGGGTTCGATCCCAATCGACGGCTTTCGGATTCACCCTGCCGTTAATGGGTACCGGATTTTTTTTCTGACAAAGTAAAGCGGCACGGGCGTAATACCGACTACATTACCCCCAAAAATAATGTGCTGAAGGTCTGTAAAATTTATGGTCACTAACACCATATTCCCTATACGCCACTTGGCGTGACGGGGGTACTTTACTTTTTTTGTTTTTTTTTTAACAAGGATAAGACAAATATATTAATAGTTACAACAACAAGAATAAGCGAAATAAAGATCAAGAAGAGTATAAAAGAAGAAATAGAAGGCGAAGAAGAAATATTTTTAAAATGCATTTGTTTAATTACATCTTCAAGCAAAAACGCTGATATATATTTTTTTATCAAATAAATTAAGGCTAAGTGGTCACGTCCTGCGCTGTACCAAGCAACTGTAATCTCGTGTGTTTTAGGTTCTCTGCTGGCAGGTACGCTGCAGGATATATTCAACATGCAGGTACTTCTGGTCGTGGTCGCCGTGTTCCACGCCGTGTCTGTCCTGACAGTGGTGCTGTGTGTGGAGGAGTCTGTAACTATCAAGATGGCCGCTGATGACGAGGGCGACACATCATCTTCTACGGCTTTATTTAGGTAAGCGAGTCATTTGAGGGGAGGGGGGGGGGGTAATGTCTACAACACGCGATGTAAAAGGAAATCACAAATAATTAACAACATCATCATCAAGTACCGGGCCTAGTGGCGTAGGTGATCATGTCTCTCCACAACTTTCGATCTCGACAGCTATTTATCATTTCTGTTGTTGACCTTCTGCCAAGCCATTCTCTTAAGCTGTCTGGTATATTTTCTCTTTGCTTCCCTCTGTCTCTTCGTCCCTCAATTTTTACCATTTGTTACAGTATATTCCAGTTGTTCCCTTCTCATTACATGGCCAAAAAATGATGATTGTTTCTTCCTAATATTGGAAATTAGCTCTCTTTTTGCTTTGGCCTCTTTCACAACATTTTCATTACCCTTCTTAGCTGTCCATGGTAGTCTCAACATTCTTCTGTAAAACCACATTTCTACAGACTCCAGTGATTTTGTTTAATTGACAACAGAGAATGAAAAAAACAATAGATGGTCCACAGCAGAATCGAACCTCTACTCCTCGGCACAGCGCCTTGCCACTAGAACCAAACGATATAGCATATCCATTTATGTAATTTCGGTACCCATTTTTATTTTCTTACAGGAAGTTGTGTTCTTACCTCACCATCATGAAAGAATATAAAGGGTCTTGTAGTCTTCATCAAAAGACCAGGACGCTGACGATGTAGATGAAGTAGAAGAAGTACAAGAAGGAGAAGAAGAGGAAGAAGAAGGAAGATGAAGAAGTAGAGGAAAAAGGAGAAAGAGGAAGGATGAGGAAGAGGAGAAGGAAGAGGGGAAGAAAGAGGAAGAGAAGAAGGAGGAGGAAGAGGAGAAGGAAGAGGGGAAGAAAGAGGAAGAGAAGAAGGAGGAGGAAGAGGAGAAGGAAGAGGGGAAGAAAGAGCAGAAGGAGGAAGATGAGAAGAAGAAGGAGGAGGAGTAAGAGGAGAAGGAAGAAGTGAAGAAAGAGGAGAAGAAGGAGAAGCAGGAAAATGAGAAGAAAGAGGAGAAGAAGGAGAAGCAGGAAAATGAGAAGAAAGAGGAGAAGAAGGAGAAGCAGGAAAATGAGAAGAAAGAGGAGAAGAAGGAGAAGCAGGAAAATGAGAAGAAAGAGGAGAAGAAGGAGAAGGAGGAAAATGAGAAGAAAGAGGAGAAGAAGGAGAAGCAGGAAAATGAGAAGAAAGAGGAGAAGAAGGAGAAGAAGGAGAAGGAGGAAGATGAGAAGAAAGAGGAGAAGAAGGAGAAGAAGGAAGATGAGAAGAAAGAGGAGAAGAAGGAGAAGAAGGAAGATGAGAAGAAAGAGGAGAAGAAGGAGAAGAAGGAGAAGGAGGAAGATGAGAAGAAAGAGGAGAAGAAGGAGAAGAAGGAGAAGGAGGAAGATGAGAAGAAAGAGGAGAAGAAGGAGAAGGAGGAAGATGAGAAGAAAGAGGAGAAGAAGGAGAAGGAGGAAGATGAGAAGAAAGAGGAGAAGAAGGAGAAGGAGGAAGATGAGAAGAAAGAGGAGAAGAAGGAGAAGGAGGAAGATGAGAAGAAAGAGGAGAAGAAGGAGAAGGAGGAAGATGAGAAGAAAGAGGAGAAGAAGGAGAAGAAGGAGAAGAAAAAGGAGGAGAAGGAAGAGGAGGAGAAGAAGACTAAGAAGAGGAAGAAGGAGGAGGAGGAAAAGAAGGAGAAGAGGAAGGGGAGGGGGAGAAGATGGAGAAGAAGAAGAAGATGAATGATGAAGAGGAGAATGAGAAGAAGACGAAGAAGAAGAAGGAGGAGGAGAAGGAGAAGAAGAAATATATTCTCTCCAAGTTTCTTGTTTCCTTCCGTTCATCCGATGACTGCTAAAGGAATTGATTGTCCTTGATATCATCCGCCCTTAGATGGCGTTGAGTGGACGTAAATACGTTGTGTTGTACTTTGCAGTAGAAATGTGATATTTGCATCTTTCGGCCCATGACATCCGACTTCAGCGTGTTATTTTTGAGCACCGGATTGTCTTCCCTCTTTGATCTCTACTTGCTTCGCATGACTAGACCGGTTAGTCTGCTTCTGGAAGCACCGCGAAGAGGTGGAGTTGGGTCTGGATGGTTCTGGTTATGTTTCCTAGTATCCCATTAGCCCATCTTTTTCGTGGTCGACCCTTGAGTCTGGTGTTCTCGCACTGTTTATTGAAGGCTCCTCGTGTTTTAGGTTGTCTGTCTTATCGCGTGGCCAAACCATTTTATTTATTATTGTTTTATTTATGTATTTATTTTATGACAGGAATTATTCCTAGCTCGTTTCTCAAATCTTTATTTTGGATCATATCAGATATTTTTTTTAAATTATTATCTGCAAAACTGTTTTTTTTTTTTGTAATTTGAAAGTGCGTCAACTTTATAAGCATAAAGTCTAGACATAAATCTAGTCTTAAATCGAGACATAAATCGAGACATAAATCTAGACATAAATCTAGACGTAAATCGAGACATAAATCGAGACATAAATCTTGACATAAATCTAGACATAAATCTAGACATAAATCGAGACATAAATCGAGACATAAATCTAGACATAAATCTAGACATAAATCTAGAGATAAATCGAGACATAAATCTAGACATAAATCTAGACATAAATCTAGACATAAATCGAGACATAAATCTAGACATAAATCTAGACATAAATCTAGACATAAATCTAGACATAAATCTAGACATAAATCTAGAGACATAAATCTAGACATAAATCTAGACATAAATCTAGACATAAATCGAGACATAAATCGAGACATAAATCTAGACATAAATCTAGACATAAATCGAGACATAAATCTAGACATAAATCGAGACATAAATCTAGACATAAATCTAGACATAAATCGAGACATAAATCGAGACATAAATCTAGACATAAATCTAGACATAAATCTAGACATAAATCTAGGCTAACTACTTTTTAACAAGTAATGGGGGGGGAGCATAAGCGCCTGCGACCTGCGGTCACAATAGCAGGGTCGGCGCACCATCAGCTGACCAAGACCTAGCAGATCTACCTCCTCGTGGTCTCCTCCAGTAACTGTCTGCATCAAAACAGGCTGGCTAACAGAAGTTAGGATCGCCGTGTTCCCTGTAGTGGTGGCTTTTGCTGATATAGAGGACCCAGTATTGCAGTACCTCTGGGCTGGACTAGTAGTTTCCCAGCGTAGCCTGGGACAGACGACCTCCAACCTCTCCAGTAAGAGCCGGGAATGTCAAGAAAGCCATTACGACCCGCCACATCTTATAAGTCAAAGGGCAAACAAGCTCGTATCAACTCGTGGCAATACAACAACAACAAGTAATGGAAGGGAAAAAAAACAAACTCAGTAAAACAAAATAATAACATAAAGTAAATAAAAATAAAAAAACTCAGTAAAACAAAATAATAACATAAAGTAAATAAAAAAAACAAACTCAGTAAAACAACATAATAACATAAAGTAAATAAAAAAAACAAACTCAGTAAAACAACATAATAACATAAAGTAAATAAAAATTTAAAAAAACTCAGTAAAACAAAATAATAACATAAAGTAAATAAAAAAAACAAACTCAGTAAAACAAAATAATAACAAAAAGTGAATAAAAAAAACAAACTCATTAAAACAAAATAATAACATAAAGTAAAAAAAAAAAACAAACTCAGTAAAAAATAATAACATAAAGTAAATAAAAAAACAAACTCAGTAAAACAAAATAATAACATAAAGTAAATAAAAAAACAAACTCAGTAAAACAAAATAATAACATAAAGTAAATAAAAAAAAACAAACGAACACGTTTAAAGATTAATATTATCGCCCTGCAAATAAAATAAGTTAATAAAAAGAACATAAAATTAGAATAGAATTTCCGATCTAATCAGTAAGAGTATTATGCTTTCACAGAAGGACAAGCTAGGCAGTTATAAGATTATACGAAAGTATTGTCAATAATTTTTTATGAGAGGGAGGGATTATGAAGACATAATGGGTATGTCACTGGAGTCTGTAGAAATATGGTTTTACAGAAAATTGTTGAGAATACCATGGACAGCTAAAAAGAGCAATGAAAACGTTGTGAAAGAGGCCAAAGCAAAAAGAGTGCTAGTTTCCAATATTAGTGATATTACTTCTTCGTCTTCTTTTTTCCTGGTTTGAGTATGTTGTCCAGGTTTCACATACACATAATAGTGTGCTAAGCACAATTGCTTGATATATTAAGAGTTTAGTCTTCAGTGTTAGTTTCCTATTGTTCCAGGCCCTTTATGTGAGTTTGGCGAAGGTCGTAGCTGCCTTACCAATTCAACTGTTTACTTCTTCATCAAGATAGTCGGTTTGCGTAATTGTGGATCCAAGATATGTACATTTCTGAACTGATTCTAGTGGACAGTCTTTTAGAGTGATTAATAGAGGTTTGAAGTCACATTGACTTAGTATTACTGTTTTTTGAACACTAATTGACAGTGAAAAAAGGTCGCATGCTTTGACCAGGTTGTTGATCAGCGATTGTAGGGTGGCTTCACCATGAGCGACTAGGGCTGCATCGTCAGCAAATAAAAATTATTTAAGTAGGGCAACATTTTTTTTTGCTCTTAGTCGTGCTAGGTTGAACAGTGAGCCATCTGATCTTGTGCGATTGTAAATATCTCCTGAGCTGTTTTCGAAGGCGTAATTTAGGAGGGCAGCAAAAAATATACCAAAAAGGGTGGGAGCGAGGACACATCCCTGTTTCACTCCGTTGTTGACTTTGAAACTCTCCGATGAATTCCCATCAAAGTAGTAGTCATTTACCATTCATGTCTTCACGGAAGGACGTAATCAGCCTAAGTAATTTAGGAGGGCAGCAAAAAAATACCAAAAAGGGTGGGAGCGAGGACACATCAATTTCCATCAAAGTAGATTTTACCATTCATGTCTTGATGGAAGGACGTAATCAGCCTAAGTAATTTAGGAGGGCAGCAAAAAATATACCAAAAAGGGTGGGAGCGAGGACACATCAATTTCCATCAAAGTAGATTTTACCATTCATGTCTTCATGGAAGGACGTAATCAGCTTAAGTAATTTAGGAGGGCAGCAAAAAATATACCAAAAAGGGTGGGAGCGAGGACACATCAATTTCCATCAAAGTAGATTTTACCATTCATGTCTTCATGGAAGGACGTAATCAGCTTAAGTAATTTAGGAGGGCAGCAAAAAATATACCAAAAAGGGTGGGAGCGAGGACACATCAATTTCCATCAAAGTAGATTTTACCATTCATGTCTTGATGGAAGGACGTAATCAGCCTAAGTAATTTAGGAGGGCAGCAAAAAATATACCAAAAAGGGTGGGAGCGAGGACACATCAATTTCCATCAAAGTAGATTTTACCATTCATGTCTTGATGGAAGGACGTAATCAGCCTAAGTAATTTAGGAGGGCAGCCTATGCCTTCTAGCACCCTGTAGAGCCCCTCTCTGTTTACTGAGTCGAAGGATTTTGTGAGATCCACAAAGGCAATATACATATATATATATATATATATATCTTGATTCCACATGTCCTTTGCAGAACGTTGCATTCACCACAGCCCGTCTGAAAGAATATCTTTAGCCAGATCTCCCACTTCTTCTATTGTTATGTTCAAAGTCATCTGTAAGTCTTGAAATTACCTTGTTCTTGGTCTGCCCCCCGATGCGTCACCCAGGAACCATGCCTTC
>JAVIAB010000026.1:18498603-18591103 GCA_032433765.1 Megaustenia siamemsis | reverse complement strand
CATTACCCAGCCTAAAATGGGTACCGGATTTTATTCTGGGAAAGTAATAAATCACCACAATAATGGTCACTAACGTCATATTTCCTATGCGCCATTTAGCGTGACGGGACTCTTTACTTTGTTTAAAAAAAACGTATATTTATATATAGAGCGCGCGCGTGTGTGTATGTGTGTGCGTGCGTGCGGGTGTGTGTGTGTGTGAGATCACTTTTTGGCAAATAATGGAAGTGTATCATAGTTTCTTTTTTTACAGTTTAATGTTAATAACATCATCATGTGCCATACCGGTTGGCGTAGATCAGGGATGGCCAATTTCTTTCAAATGGCGGGCCAGTTTTTTATTATTTTTTTAGTTGGCGGGCCACACACATAACAACATCAATACAAATAAACTTAGCATTTGTTTTAAGGTAATATTTTTGTTATTTATCGGCATTATTTGCTGACATAAATCATTTTATTGCAACAGAGTTAAAAATGCCTAGTTGATTTATAAAAATGAATAAAAGTTGCTATTTATATTGTTTAACAAACATGTTTTAGTTAGGTCATTTTAAAGTAGACATGTAATAAACCTTAATGAGAAGAATGTGGACGTTCATGTGCAGCAACAAGTTCATCAAAGTCAATGTGTAAAGATGATGATGATATTCGTAATAAATCTTGAAGGTGGCCATCAGTGAGTCGGTTTCTTTGTGACGATTTAATCTCCTTCATTGTTGAAAAAGCACATTCACATATATATGTGCTTCCGAACATAGAAGTAATTTTCAAACTGAAATCACTCAATGCGGGATATTTTTCCTGTGGCACAAGTTTCCAAAAGTCAACTCCTATCTCCATCCTTGATTAGAAAGAGGGGTCACTTTGGAGGTTACATAACTCCAACTGAAAAGTGTCATGTTGTTGGAAAATGTCACACTTCATAGGGTTGTTAAACAATGCCAGTTATGGTCGTATACCACTGAAGTCAGAAAATCGTTCATTGAATTGCTCCAATAGTTTGTCTAACATTAATACAGACAAGTTGAAATCAGTGTCACTGCGCTCCTCAATCAATTCTTTGCACGAAGGAAAATGAATTAAGTTTTCTTTGGCCAGGGTAAATCTAAAAACTTTTAGTTGACTTATAAATCCATCTAGGTGTCCTACCAAATCTGAGACTGTTTGGAAACGTCCCTGTAGCTTCACGTTGAGTTCATTCATGTGCTGGGTGATATCAGTTAAAAAGGCCAATACGGTGTTAAAATGTGGATCAGACATTTTTCTAATTAGTTCTTTGTTGGTATCATGTTTCTCGAAAAACTGCTTTATCTCGTTTCTCAAAGCAAAAAAACCGCCTCAAACAATTCCCTCTACTTAGCCAGCGTACTTGTGTGTAGAGCACCAAATCGCCATATTCCGCCTTAACTTCTGATAGAAAATTTATAAACATTCGGGGTGTCAAAGCCCGATTCCCACCTTTTATTAAATTCACATGGATGATTCATTCAATGGATTCCAGCCTTCCTTAATAATCCAACTAAACCTGTTTGAGAACCACACATTGACTTAGCGCCATCTGTCACTATTGCTGAAAGTCTGTTTATGTCACCGATACAGTTAACAACTTTCATAACTGAGTCATAAATGTCTTGACCTTTGGTCGTATTATGCAATGAATCTAAAGCTAGTAGCTCTTCATTGATAATAAAGTCTTTTGAAACAGTTGTTATGAAAATTAAAAGTTGTGCTGTGTCTGATATGTCAGTAGATTCATCCAAAGCCAGAGAAAAGTAAGCGGAATTTGTAAGGACACTCTTTAATTTACTAGATATATGAGAACTTATTTACTCAACCCTTCTAGTGACTGTCTATTTTGATAGTAGAACGCTCTCAAAATGACTGGCAATTTTGTCTTCCCCAAATGCACGCGCCATGTTAATAGAACAACGCTTTACGAAGTCACCGTCACATAATGATTTGTTTGATTTCGCTATCTCTGCGCTTACAACAAACGATGCCATTAAGGAAACTTGTTTGTTTTGTTGTTAATGTAGTAAAAACAGATTTCTGAGCACTAACCTTTTTCTTCAAATCGCACACAAGTGTAGAACGTATTGTACCAATGTAGTCCTTGTATTTAGCGGCGTGATGCTGTGTGTAATGCCGTTTAAGATTGTACTCTTTATTTACAGACAACACTTGCAAACACACAAGGCACTGCGGTTTGCTATCCTTATTGTTGATAAATAAAAAATCATGTTCCCATTTCTCATGAAAAAATCTGATTTTTTTCATTTAATTGACGTTTATTGCTCATATTACACCACGACCGAAGCAACAGACAATGAAAGCACAGATTACAACAATAGCACTGTTTCCTGTTAAAAATGGAACTGTTCACTGTAACTCAACAAAATCAGAATGATCAGATCGGATATATAATTTTAACTGATGAAAAGAGGTTTGGAGAGAAAGAAACTGAAAGTAAAATAATTGTGAGGTGAATGTGTTGGGGTGGAGGAGGTGGGTGACTGACAGTATTTCTTGGCGGAAACTGTTTGAACTCGCAGAACCGAGAGTCAGTTCTAGAACCATTCGTCGGCTTCTTCCTTTGTTTCAGTCGATCGCAGGATGATCAAACAGAAAAAAAGGATGGGTCGGGAATGACGGGAAGGCGACGTTAAACTAACTACTAGAGTGTTCCGAGTGTTAAACATAGGTCTACTTGTACTTTTATTCTTCTTTGATTTACCTCGGATGTTTCCACCAATAATTATACTTTATTTTAAACAAACTACTAGGGAATATTTGAGTTAGCTTTCTCCACGGTAGAAGTTAATGTAACAAATTTTAAATCAATTTTACCCAGGACATTTTGCTCAATGCAACCTGAATTTATTTTTTATCCGTCGCGGGCCACTTGTGGTCCTCGGGCACCTTATTGCCCATCCCTGGTGTAGGCGATCATGCCCTTCCACAATCTTTTATCCATAGTACATTGTATCAGTTCTGTTGTTGACTGTTTTTTTTTCTGCCATGACATCAAGATATCGAATATTTTCTCTCTTTGTCGTCCGTGATCTCTCTTTCCCTGTATTTTGTGAAATATAACAATGTATTCCAACTTTCCTCTTCTCATGATGTGCCCGAAAATGTTGATTGTGTCTTTATTATGTTTGTTTAGGAGCTCCCTTTTAGTGTTGGCCTCTTTGAGAATTTCCTCGTTGGTATTTTTTAGCTGTCCAGGGAACTCTCAATATTCTTCTGAGAATCCCATCTCTGTGGCCTCTAATCGTCTTTTCATTTTGTTTATTTATTATCCATGATTCTATTTTGCTGGTTCTTTATAACACCGATGGACTTTCTTACTCACTTCTCTTGACATAGACTTGTTACACGTTTTTCATTTTCTGAAACGCTGTTTTGGGCTGAGTTATTCTGTTTTTTTTTTAAATTTCTATAGGGCATCTTCTATTTGTTGGTATTGAGTAATTTGCGGGTCATCACCATTACACTCCGAACATGTCCATAGGTGCCCTTCTTAGCAAGTCCCGCAGAGTCCAGCAACTGACGACTCCAGTTCTGTGTTGGTCGATAAGTCTTCTTACACGCCCTCTAAGTTTCTTGTTTCAGGCTGTGCCATCTTAACTCCCACCTCTTTCATCCGTAGGAGTGACGTGGACTCATGATTGTCGAAGTCCTGTGCCCTTCATACACCTCGGAGAGCATTGATGATGTCCGCCCGATCCATTGGTTGACCGTCCTCAACGACAGCGCAGTTAGCCAACCTGTCCGCTCTTTCATTTCCCCGTACTCTCGCATGTCCTGTGACGTAGACAAACGTGACCCTACGTATTTTTGACTTCTGCAATGACTCTACCCATTGCTTCCGTACAGATCCCACTTCAACTTTTCTTAGCCTGCTCATAGTACCACTTAGTATGAAGGCGTGGATGTAGTCTTGTGACTCTAACCATTTGAATGCCCTGGTCACTGCCATCCCCTCCATCGTCATGCTACTCATGGTCATAACGTATGCACCACTGTCTTCTTTGACTATTCTGCCTGCCGAGCGTGCTGTATTATTATTGCACCCAATTATTTGACGCGTTGCTCTTATTGCAGACTTATGTTAATATATTTATGTAGAAATAAAGACCTCAGATAGATGCACACATATTAAATGACATAATAATCATCTAATTCGCCTACACACTGGCTACAACAGAATGAGAAACCACATGTTCACCAAACTCAAAATAGGTACTACCAGCCAATGCCACAGTACACTGGATGGTTGGTTGGTTGGTTGGTTGCGTTCGCCCGATGACTAAAGTATTCTAGATTATCGTGGTAGACTAGAATATTCCTCTTCATCATCCGCCCTTATAAAGACGTAGTGGACGTGTCTGCGTTGTGCTGTGGTTTGCAGTATAACTGTTATATTTGCACCCTTCGGCCCAACACATCCGACTTCAGCACAATATTTTTGAGTACCGGGTTGTCTTCCCTCTTCGATCCCTGCACGCTTGGCCAGACTAGACAGGTTAGTCTGTTACTGGAGGCACCACGGAGAGGTGGATCAGGGTCTGGATGGTTTTAGTACACCGATCCTGGCGCAAGCCATCACCTGTGGGTCGCTGACAACTTCCAGTTCTGGTGCTGGGAGGAGCGCATTCGCCTCCGTACACTGGATAACATGACAACAAAACATGTTCTACAGGATTGCCCCCAGTACACAGACCTGAGAAGTACAATGTGGTCCACGCCCACCACCCTGGAAGAGAAACACTACGGAGCAACCGAATCACTTAAACAAACAACTGCCTTCGTGAGTGAGTCTGGAATCCTTCTCTGAATGAGCCATGATCGGAGAAGAAGATGCGTCAAAAGCCGCAGTAAACTGGAAAGAACAATAATGGAAGGCATATTTCAAGGACAGCGAGAGACGAGCAAACCAAGAAGAAGGTGGTTTCAAGCCATCAAAGAGACCTTGAACATGACAACAAAAGAAGTGAGAGATCTGGTTAGAGACAGAGATTCTTTCAGATGGGCTGTGATAAAAGCAAAATTCTGCAAAGGAGACGTAACCCGATGATGATGATTAATATTATTTCGTATCAGGTTAAACACCTTCACCAATCCACAATAATCGTGTCATCTCTTCTGTCATCGTGTGCCGTCTCCGCAACGAAGGTTGGCTACCATGGAGCACCATTCCAGCTCTGTCTCTTGCTTTCATGGTGCAGATTGGCATAGGTCGACTTGTCCATCTTTTGATGTTACTCGTCCATGTTAGTCTTGGTCTGTCTTCTCCGCATCGAAGGTTGGCTACAAGGGAGCGCCATTCCACTCTGTCTCTTGCTTTGATGGTGTAGATTGTCATAGGTTGACTTGTCCGTCTTTTGATGTTACTCGTCCATGTTAGTCTTGGTCTGCCTCTGCCTCTTTTACCTTGTATTTTCCCCTCCAATATTACTTTTAGTAGGCTCTTGTGTCTTTTAACATGCCCCAAAAATGTCATGTCTTATTCTAATTGTGTTTAGTAGTTCTCTTTTCATTTTTAGTTGTTTTAAAACTGCATCGTTTGTTTTCTTTTCTTTTCATCCAATTTTTCCTGTCCTATAATCCACATTTCATAGGCTTCATTTTTTTCTTTTCTGTTTTCTTGTCTAATGTCCATGTTTCCGCACCATACAGAAATATTGAGAAGATGTACCATTTTGCTATTCTTAGTTTTAGCCCTGGTGTTATTTGTTTTGATATTAGTATATTTTTCATGACATTAAAATTACCTTTTGCCATTCCTATTCTTTTGTTTATTTCAATTCTACATTCTCCATCACTGGTTATAGTATGTCCCAGGTAGTTGTAGCTCTGGACTGTCTCCAGGTCTATTCCTTCAACTTTGATATTTAATTGTAGGTCTTGAGAATTTTCTTTGTCTCGACAATAATAACAATAATAACAATAATAACAATAATAACAATAATAACAATAATAACAATAATAACAATAATAACAATAATAACAATAATAAAATAATAACAACAACAATAACACTAATTATAACAATATAAAACAACTTCTACTTCTTCTATCCTTCCTCCATTGCCGTTGGCGTCGAGGGGAGATACAATCTGCGATTCTTTGCTTTTCTGTTGGTCTCTTCTGGTGTTATCCCTCCTAGTGACTCTAGTATTCCCTTTATCCATTTCTTTCTCGGTCTTCCTCTTAATCTGGTATTTTCGTAGCGTTTGTTTATGGCTGTTTGAGTCATTGTTAGTTCTTTTTGTCTTGTTATGTGGCCGAACCAATTTATCTGTTGTTTCTTTATATATTCGATGACTGGTTTTAATTTCGAGTTTCTTCCTCTGGTCAGTGTTTCTTACTCTGTCCCTTAAGCTGTTTCCTGTCATTCTTCTGACACATTTCATTTCGGTGGTCATTATCTTTCTTATATAAAACAACGAATAGGAAAATACAATACTCTACATTCCTGTATTGTAAAGAAACGTGGACATTGAATAAGAAAACACAGCAGAAAACTGAAGTCTTAGAAAAGTGGATGCTTAAGAAAATGAGGAGAATTGGGTGGAAGGACAAGAAGACTAACAAGGAGGTTCTGAATCAGCAGAAAATGAAGAAAGAAGAATTGCTTAACAGAATTGGTAAAAGTCAACATAATTTTGTTGGATATAGGAAGTGAAAACATGGACATTAGACAAGAAAACAGAACAGAGAATTGAAGCCTTTGAAATGTGGATATATAGAAGAATAGGTAGAATTGGACGGAAGGAAAAGAAAACAAACGATGACGTCTTAAAACAACTAAAAATGAAAAGAGAACTACTAAACACAATTCAAACAAGACAAATGCGATTTTAAGGGTCATGTTAAAAGACACAACAGCCTACTAAAAGTAATCCTGGAGGGGAAAATACAAGGTAAAAGAGGCAGAGGCAGGCCAAGACTAACATGGACGAGTAACATCAAAAGATGGACAAGTCAACCTATGACAACCTGCGCCATCAAAGCAAGAGAGAGAGCAGAATCGCGCTCCATGGTAGCCAACCTTCGTTGTGGAGATGGCACTCGATGATGATGATAGGAAGTGACGTGACACCTTTCAAATAGTCATCTTGAAAGGGATGGTACAAAGTAGGCAGACCAAGACTATAGTGGACTGCTTCTTCTTCTTTCCTTCCTCATCTGCCTTTCAGCGTCGAGGGGAGATATAATTTGCGGTCTTTTGCTCTTCTGTTCGCCTCTGCTGCTGTTATATTTCCTAGTGCTTCTAATATTCCATCGATCCATCTTTTTCGTGGTCGACCATTGGGTCTGGTATTCTCACAACGTTTACTGAAGGCTCGTTGTGTTGTGTTTTGTTTTTTTCTGCTTTGTCACGTGGCCAAACCATTTTATATGTTGTTTCCTTATATATTCTATAGTTAAAAAAAGTAAAGAGCCCCCGTCACGCCAAGTAGCGTATAGGGAATATGGTGTTAGTGACCATAAATTGTACAGACCTTCGGCACATGATTTTTTGGGATAATGTGGTCGGTATTACGCCCGTGCCGCTTTACTTTCCCAGAAAAAATCCGGTACCCATTAAAGGCTGGGTGAACCCGAAAGCCGTCGATTGGGATCGAACCCTATCTCTTGTCCTTTGTAGTCCAGTTCACTAAGCCCTGAGCTATCGCGGCTCCCTTTATATATTCTATTTAAAAAAAAAAAAGTAAAGTACCCCCGTCACGCCAAGTGGCGTATAGGGAAATATGGTGTTAGTGACCCTATATTTTACAGACCTTCAGCACGTGATTTTTGGGTAATGTGGTCAGTATTACGCCCGTGCTGCTTTACTTTCCCAGAAAAAAATCCGGTACCCATTTAAGGCTGGGTGAACCCGCAGCCGTCGGTTGGGATCGAACCCTACCCTTGTCCGTGGTAGTCCAGTTCACTAACCACTGAGCTATCGCGGCTCCCTTATATATTCTATGGCGAGGGTTATTCCTAGCTTTTTTCTCAGTTCTTCATTTCTGATCTTATCTCTCAGACTGTTTCCGATCATTCGTCTAACACATTTCATCTCTGTAGAGGTTATTTTTCTTATTGTTCTTGCATCTAGAGTCCAGGTCTGGCATTGGTAGCACAATGTTGGGATGAAGATTGTGTCGTTGTTGTTACTTTGTTGCTTTGCTACTTTGTTGTTATCAGTCCACTAGTGGACTGATGACATTAAAGGGTGGTTAGAGGAATCTATAACAATGTGCACCATCAAGACAAGTGACATGGTTAAATGGCATTCCATGGTAGCCAGCCTTCGATGTGGATACGGCACTCAATGAATGAATGAAAGATGTAAACTATTTACTCTCTCATCCATTTCTCCCATCGGTTCTTCCATCAATATCCCCCCTCCCCCACCTTCTCCCATCTTCCATCACTTACTCCCATCAATTTCTCCCATCATTCTTTCCATAAATTTCTTCCCTCTACTTTCCCCATTTCTTACTCCCATCCATTTCTCCCGTATTTCCTTCCATACATTTTTACCATTCACATCTCCCAATACTTACTCCCATCCAATTCTCCCCATCATTCTTTCCATAACTTTCTTCGCTCTATTTCTCCCATTTGGGAGCCGCAATCGCTCAGTGGTTAGTGAACTGGACTACAAAGGACAAGGGGTTGGGCTCGATCCTGATCGACGGGTTCCGTGATCACCCAGCCTTAAATGGGTACCGGATTTTTTTCTGGGAAAGTAAAGCGGCACGGGCGTAATACCGACCACATTACCCCAAAAATCATGTGCCGAAGGTCTGTAAAACTTATGGTCACTAACACCATATTCCCTATAAGCCACTTGGCGTGACGGGGGTACTTTACTTGTTTACTTTGCTACTCCCATCTTTTACTCCCATCTTTTACTCCCATCTTTTACTCCCATCTTTTACTCCCATCTTTTACTCCCATCTTTTACTCCCATCTTTTACTCCCAACCAGTTCTCTCGTCATTCCTTCCATAAATTCCTCCCCTCCACACATCACCACTTTTTTCCTCCACTCAACTTACCTCTTCTCCTCCACTCTTCATACCTCATTCCTCAATTTCACTCCACCTTCACTCCATCTTCATTCCACCTTTACTCCTACTTCACTCCACCTGCCCTCCTCTTTCACTCCACTTTCACTCCATCTTCATTCCACCATTACTTCACCTTCACTCCAATCTTCGCTCCTCTTTCACTCCACCTTCACTCCACATTCACTCCATCTTCATTTCACCTGCACTCCTTCTTCACTCCACCTTCACTCCACCTGCACTCCATTTTCACTCCACCTTCACTCCATCTCCATTTCACCTTTACTCCATCTTCACTCCACCTTCACTCCATCTTTATTTCACCTGCACTCCACTTTCAGTCCGCCTTCATTCCACCTTCACTCCATCTTCATTTCACCTTTACTCCACCTTCACTCCATCTTTTTTCACCTGCACTCCACTTTCAGTCCTCCTTCACTCCACCTCACTCCATCTTCATTTCACCTGCACTCCTCCTTCACCCCACCTTCACTTCAGTTTCATTCCACCTTTATTCCTCCTCCACTCCTCCTTCATTCTTCCTTCACGCCACTTTCACTCCACCTTCACTCCAGTTGCATTCCACCTTAACTCCACTTTCATTCCACCTTCATCTCTCCTTCACTCCACCATCACTCCTCATTCACTCCACCGTCCCACTTGTCCCATCTACAGTTTTCAGGGCCTGAAGGACTCTATAAAGACATTGGTGAGGCCACGTGACGAGGGTAAGAGGACATTTGTCCTATCAGCTTTCTTGGCCATGTTTCTGAACCAAACCTGCAAAGTGGGTGAACAAGACGTGACCGTTCTTTTTGTACAGGTGAGATATATTTACTCTTCGTGTAGGTGAGGTTTATATATTCTTTGTGTATGTGAAATGTAGTAATTATTTGTGTTTGTGAAATGTAGCAATTCTTTCTGTTTGTGAAATGTAGTAATTCTTTGTGTATGTGAAATGTAGTAATTCTTTCTGTTTGTGAAATGTAGTAATTCTTTGTGTATGTGAAATGTAGTAATTCTTTGTGTATGTGAAATGTAGTAATTCTTTCTGTTTGTGAAATGTAGTAATTCTTTGTGTATGTGAAATGTAGTAATAATTTGTGTATGTGAAATTTAGTAATTCTTTGTGTATGTGAAATGTAGTAATTATTAGTGTATGTGAAATGTAGTAGTAATTTGTGTATGTGAAATGTAGTAATTATTTGTGTATGTGAAATGTAGTAATTATTTGTGTATGTGAAATGTAGCAATTATTTTGTATGTGAAATGTAGCAATTATTTGTGTATGTGAAATGTAGCAATTATTTGTGTATATGAAATGTAGCAATTAGTTGTGTATGTGAAATGTAGCAATTATTTGTGTTTGTGAAATGTAGTAATTCTTTCTGTTTGTGAAATGTAGTAATTCTTTGTGTATGTGAAATGTAGTAATACTTTGTGTATGTGAAATGTAGTAATACTTTGTGTATGTGAAATGTAGTAATACTTTGTGTATGTGAAATGTAGTAATACTTTGTGTATGTGAAATGTAGTAATACTTTGTGCGTGTGAAGTGTAGTAATACTTTGTATATGTGAAATGTAGTAATTATTTGTGTATGTGAAATGTAGTAATACTTTGTGCATGTGAAATGTAGTAATACTTTGTGCATGTGAAATGTAGTAATACTTTGTATATGTAGGGAGCCGCGATAGCTCAGTGGTTAGTGAATTGGACTACCACGGACAAGGGGTAGGGTTCGATCCGAACCGACGGCTTTTGGGTTCACCTAGCCTTAAATGGGTACCGGATTTTTTTCTGGGAAAGTAAAGCAGCACGGGCGTAATACTGACCACATTACCCCAAAAATCATGTGCTGAAGGTCTGTAAAATATAGGATCACTAACACCATATTTCCCTATACGCCACTTGGCGTGACGGGGGTACTTTACTTTTACTTACTTTGTATATGTGAAATGTAGTAATTATTTGTGTATGTGAAATGTAGTAATTATTTGTGTATGTGAAATGTAGTAATTATTTGTGTATGTGAAATGTAGTAATTATTTGTATATGTGAAATGTAGTAATTATTTGTGTATGTGAAATGTAGTAATTATTTGTGTATGTGAAATGTAAGAGTTTTAATACTTGGTTACAACTGGCAAAATAAAAGGAAAGAGAGATCGCGGACGACAAAGAGAGAAGATACTGGGTAGCTTGGTGTCATGGCATGGAAAACATCATGTATAGATGAGATGTAGTTATTCTTTGTGTAGGTGAGAAATAATTATTTCTTTGTAAGTGACATGTAATTATTTCTTTGTAAGTGACATGTAATTATTTATCTGTATAGGTGAGATGTAGTTATTCTTTCAGTAGATGAGATAGTTATTGTGTGTGTATTTGTGACATAATTATTCTCTGTGTATGTGAGATATAATTATTTTATGTGTAGGTGAGATATAGTTATTCCATGTGTAGGTGAGATATAGTTATTCTATATGTAGGTGAGATATAGTTATTCTATATGTAGGTTAGATGTAGTTATTCTATATGTAGGTGAGATATAGTTATTCTATATGTAGGTTAGATGTAGTTATTCTATATGTAGGTGAGATATAGTTATTCTATATGTAGGTGAGATATAGTTATTCTATGTGTGGGTGAGATGCCATTGCTTCGTGTGTGTATGTCGACATACACATTTATATGATTAGAAGTTCTCAGTTGTGATGCATAAAGTTTGACAGATTCAACAGCGGAGAAATGAGCGAATGGGAAGCTACTAAACTTAAATACGTCTTGACCGCTTGGAATGATATGTCCTTTACAGAACGTTACATTCACCACAGCCGGTCTGAGAGAATCTCTGTCCCTAGCCAGATCTCCCACAGAACGTTACATTCACCACAGCCCGTCTGAGAGAATCTCTGTCCCTAGCCAGATCTCCCACAGAACGTTACATTCACCACAGCCCGTCTGAGAGAATCTCTGTCCCTAGCCAGATCTCCCACAGAACGTTGCACTCACGACAGCCCATGTGCAAGAATCTCTGTCTCTAGCCAGATCTAACACAGAACGTTACACTCACGACAGCCCATGTGTAAGAATCTCTGTCTATAGCCAGATCTCTCACAGAACGTTACATTCACCACAGCCCGTCTGAAAGAATCTCTGTCTCTAGCCAGATCTCTCACAGAACGTTACATTCACCACAGCCCGTCTGAAAGAATCTCTGTCTCTAGCCAGATCTCTCACAGAACGTTACATTCACCACAGCCCGTCTGAAAGAATCTCTGTCTCTAGCCTGATCTCTCACAGAACGTTACATTCACCACAGTCCGTCTGAAAGAATCTCTGTCTCTAGCCAGATCTCTCACAGAACGTTACATTCACCACAGCCCGTCTGAAAGAATCTCTGTCGCTAGCCAGATCTCCCAAAGATCGTTACATTCACCACAGCCCGTCTGAAAGAATCTCTGTCTTTAGTCAGATCTCCCACAGAACGTTGCATTCACCATAGCCCGTCTGAAAGAATCTCTGTCTCTATCCAGATATTCAACGGAACGTTGCACTCACGACAGCCCATGTGCAAGAATCTCTGTCTCTAGCCAGATCTACCACAGAACGTTACACTCACGACAGCCCATGTGTAAGAATCTCTGTCTATAGCCAGATCTCTCACAGAACGTTACATTCACCACAGCCCGTCTGAAAGAATCTCTGTCTCTAGCCAGATCTCTCACAGAACGTTACATTCACCACAGCCCGTCTGAAAGAATCTCTGTCTTTAGCCAGATCTCTCACAGAACGTTACATTCACCACAGCCCGTCTGAAAGAATCTCTGTCTCTAGCCAGATCTCTCACAGAACGTTACATTCACCACAGCCCGTCTGAAAGAATCTCTGTCTCTAGCCTGATCTCTCACAGAACGTTACATTCACCACAGTCCGTCTGAAAGAATCTCTGTCTCTAGCCAGATCTCTCACAGAACGTTACATTCACCACAGCCCGTCTGAAAGAATCTCTGTCTCTAGCCAGATCTCTCACATAACGTTACATTCACCACAGCCCGTCTGAAAGAATCTCTGTCGCTAGCCAGATCTCCCAAAGATCGTTACATTCACCACAGCCCGTCTGAAAGAATCTCTGTCTTTAGTCAGATTTCCCACAGAACGTTGCATTCACCATAGCCCGTCTGAAAGAATCTCTGTCTCTATCCAGATATTCAACGGAACGTTGCACTCACGACAGCCCATGTGAAAGAATCTCTGTCGCTAGCCAGATCTCCCAAAGAACGTTACATTCACCACAGCCCGTCTGAAAGAATCTCTGTCGCTAGCCAGATCTCCCAAAGAACGTTACATTCACCACAGCCCGTCTGAAAGAATCTCTGTCGCTAGCCAGATCTCCCAAAGAACGTTACATTCACCACAGCCCGTCTGAAAGAATCTCTGTCTCTAGCCAGATCTACCACAGAACGTTGCACTCACGACAGCCCATGTGTAAGAATCTCTGTATCTAGCCAGATCTACCACAGAACGTTGCACTCACGACAGCCCATGTGTAAGAATCTCTGTCTCTAGCCAGATCTACCACAGAACGTTGCACTCACGACAGCCCATGTGTAAGAATCTCTGTCTCTAGCCAGATCTACCACAGAACGTTACACTCACGACAGCTCATGTGTAAGAATCTCTGTCTCTAGCCAGATCTCCCACAGAACGTTGCACTCACGACAGCTCATGTGTAAGAATCTCTGTCTCTAGCCAGATCTCCCACAGAACGTTACACTCACGACAGCTCATGTGTAAGAATCTCTGTCTCTAGCCAGATCTCCCACAGAACGTTGCACTCACGACAGCTCATGTGTAAGAATCTCTGTCTCTAGACAGATCTCCGATATCTCTTGTTTACATGTTCTGAATCTCCTTGATGTCTTGAAATCACCTTCTTCCTGGTCTTGGTTTTCGCAGCGACTTTATAACTAAACAACATTGATTAAAACGACTTTATAACGAAACAACATTGATTAAAACGACTTTATAACGAAACAACGATTAAAACGACTTTATAACGAAACAAGGTTATTTGAAACGACTTTATAACGAAACAACTTTTCTTGAAACGACTTTATTACGAAACAACATTGATTAAAACGACTTTATAACGAAACAACATTGATTAAAACGACTTTATAACGAAACAAGGTTATTTGAAACGACTTTATAACGAAACAACTTTTCTTGAAACGACTTTATTACGAAACAACATTGATTAAAACGACTTTATAACGAAACAACATTGATTAAAACGACTTTATAACGAAACAACATTGATCAAAACGATTTTATAACGAAACAACATTGATTAAAACGACTTTATAAAGAAAAAACATTGATTAAAACGACTTTATAACGAAACAAGGTTATTTGAAACGACTTTATAACGAAACAACTTTTCTTGAAACGACTTTATTACGAAACAACATTGATTAAAACGACTTTATAACGAAACAAGGTTATTTGAAACGACTTTATAACGAAACAACTTTTCTTGAAACGACTTTATTACGAAACAACATAATTTGAAACGACGTTAATTTGGGAACTTGTGTATCTACACAGTAGACACATTACAAAGGATGCCATTTTGAATTGTTACTTTCCTTGTTATTTTTTTATTTGTAAGATTTGCCAAGACAATCACCGAGATCTCCGATTAGTATAATCATTGCCTTCGCAGAGAGGATTGGTTCCAGCCCGTGATTTTAGTCCGTTCCATGGATTCCATACCAGATCAGTCGCAGCGCAGGCTAAAAGTGACCACGAAAAAGATGGATCGACGGAATGTTAGAAACACTAGGAAACAACCTCAACAGGCGAACAGAAAAGCAAAAGACCGCAAATTATATCTCCCCTCGACGCTGAAAGACAAATGAGGAAGGAAAGAAGATCTCGAAAGATAGGCGATAATTATTTCGTTTTGTTTTCTTTCTTCTTCTTCTTCTTCTTCTTCTTCTTTCCTTCCTCATTTGCCTTTCAGCGTCGAGGGGAGATATAATTTGCGGTCTTTTGCTCTTCTGTTCGCCACTGCTGCTGTTATGTTTCCTAGTGTTTCTAATATTCCATCGATCCATCTTTTTCTTGGTCGGCCCTAGAGTCTGGTGCTCTCGCAATGTTTTTTGAGGGATCGTTGTCGCTGTGTTTTGATCTTTCTGCCGTATCACGTGGCCAAACCATTTTATCTGTTGTTTCTTTATATATTCTATGGCGGGAGTTATTCCTAGCAATCAGGGTGGATCTAACAGACTCTAATTATGATGTTCTGTCTGTGGGGTCGATCAATTCACTTAAACAGACAGCTGTCTTCATGTGAGAGTCTGGAATCCTACTCTGATTGAGTCTTGATCGCAGAGAGAGAGAGATTCCTAGCTTGTTTCTCAGTTCTTCATTTCTGATCTTATTTCTCAGACCGTTTCCTGTCATTCGTCTGACACATTTAATCTCAGTAAAGGTTATTTTTTCTTATTGTTCTTGCATCTAGTGTCCAGGACTGGCATTGGTAGCACAACGTTGGGATGAAGATTGTATTGTAGAGTGCCCGTTTTGCGTCCAGAGTTATTTCCTTGTTGGACAATAGTGGTGATAACTGTCCAATGATTTGACAAGCTTTGTTGCATCTTGATTCTATCTCTGCTGTTTGTGCATTATCGTTTATCACAATAGGTAGCCGCGATAGCTCAGTGGTTAGTGAACTGGACTACAAAGGACAAGAGGTAGGGTTCGATCCCAACCGACGGCTTCCGGGTTCACCCAGCCTTTAATGGGTACCTGATTTTTCCTGAGAAAGTAAAGCGGCACATGCGTAATACTGACCACATTACCCCAAAAATCATGTGCCGAAGGTCTGTACAATTTATGGTCACTAACACCATATTCCCTATACGCCACTTGGCGTGACGGGGGTACTTTTTTTATACTAAACTTCCTAGGTATTTGAATTTCTCTACTTGTTTTAATTGCCTGCCTTCTATAGT
Organism: Megaustenia siamemsis; assembly: GCA_032433765.1. Taxonomy (NCBI): domain Eukaryota; kingdom Metazoa; phylum Mollusca; class Gastropoda; order Stylommatophora; family Ariophantidae; genus Megaustenia; species Megaustenia siamemsis. The sequence goes on along the minus strand of JAVIAB010000026.1, from coordinate 18,575,009 downwards.
TATGTTGATGTTCTGTTTATTTTTGATGACAGTTTTTATTTTCTTTAAATGGTACATTATATCTTCTGCCGTACAGAGATCACCACTGTCATGGCCGGCCTCAGGGTATGGCTACCTCCTGTCTGTGGACTACGCCGTCATGGGCATGTGCCTCCTGCTGCTCCTACCTGTGATGTCCACCTTTCTACACATGAGCGACCTGATCATCATCATGCTCGGCATCGCTTGTAAGCTGGTCCGGACTGTGTGGGCTGGGTTCTGCACAGAGACCTGGATGGTCTATGTCTCAGTTGTCATTGGATCAATGGCTGGTGTCATAACTTCCGCCCTCAGGTCAGTTCTCTCCTGATATTCGTTTTGCTATATTTTTTTGAATTTATTAAGAATTTGATTATCCGGATTAATTGTGACTATGTGTAATCCGGATAATCGAGATCTGGATTTTTTTTTTTATTACGATCTCGATTATCCGGATCACACATAGTCACAATTAATCCGGATAATCGAGGCTGTAAAAAAATCCAGATAACGCTATATATTCCGTGACATGTTTTGCTCAGTTTCTCCTACTGCCTACCAGCGTCGAGGTAAAGTGGAGTGCTCTTAACAACGAGCCAGTAGTGCGGTGTAACGTACATTCCTATAAGGTATAGTGACAGCTTTACATATTTGGAGCACGACAAAATACTGACGTTTCGGCCAACATGGGGTCTTCTATGGTGGAAACGTCAGTATTTTGTTGTGTTTCGTCTTTGAAGTGAAGAGTTGTGGTCTACAACTGTGACTTGGTCTTCCTTGTGACATATATGCTTAACTTGGTCTTCCTTGTGGTCTATATCCTTAAGTTGGTCTTCCTTGTGGTCTGTATCCTTAAGTTGGTCTTCCTTGTGGTCTATATCCTTAAGTTGGTCTTCCTTGTGGTCTATATCCTTAAGTTGGTCTTCCTTGTGGTCTATATCCTTAAGTTGGCCTTCCTTGTGGTCTATATCCTTAAGTTGGTCTTCCTTGTGGTCTATATCCTTAAGTTGGTCTTCCTTGTGGTCTATATCCTTAAGTTGGCCTTCCTTGTGGTCTATATCCTTAAGTTGGTCTTCCTTGTGGTCTATATCCTTAAGTTGGTCTTCCTTGTGGTCTATATCCTTAAGTTGGCCTTCCTTGCGGTCTGTATCCTTAAGTTGGTCTTCCTTGTGGTCTGTATCCTTAAGTTGGTCTTCCTTGTGGTCTGTATCCTTAAGTTGGTCTTCCTTGTGGTCTGTATCCTTAAGTTGGCCTTCCTTGTGGTCTATATCCTTAAGTTGGCCTTCCTTGTGGTCTGTATCCTTAAGTTGGCCTTCCTTGTGGTCTATATCCTTAAGTTGGCCTTCCTTGTGGTCTATATCCTTAAGTTGGCCTTCCTTGTGGTCTATATCCTTAAGTTGGCCTTCCTTGTGGTCTATATCCTTAAGTTGGCCTTCCTTGTGGTCTATATCCTTAAGTTGGTCTTCCTTGTGGTCTGTATCCTTAAGTTGGCCTTCCTTGTGGTCTGTATCCTTAAGTTGGTCTTCCTTGTGGTCTATATCCTTAAGTTGGCCTTCCTTGTGGTCTATATCCTTAAGTTGGCCTTCCTTGTGGTCTATATCCTTAAGTTGGCCTTCCTTGTGGTCTATATCCTTAAGTTGGCCTTCCTTGTGGTCTATATCCTTAAGTTGACCTTCCTTGTGGTCTATATCCTTAAGTTGGCCTTCCTTGTGGTCTATATCCTTAAGTTGACCTTCCTTGTGGTCTGTATCCTTAAGTTGGTCTTCCTTGTGGTCTGTATCCTTAAGTTGGCCTTTCTTGTGGTCTGTATCCTTAAGTTGGCCTTCCTTGTGGTCTTTATCCTTAAGTTGGTCTTCCTTGTGGTCTGTATCCTTAAGTTGGCCTTCCTTGTGGTCTATAACCTTAAGTTGGCCTTCCTTGTGGTCTGTATCCTTAAGTTGGTCTTCCTTGTGGTCTGTATCCTTAAGTTGGCCTTCCTTGTGGTCTGTATCCTTAAGTTGGCCTTCCTTGTGGTCTGTATCCTTAAGTTGGCCTTCCTTGTGGTCTATATCCTTAAGTTGGCCTTCCTTGTGGTCTGTGTCCTCTTATTAACTTGGCTTTCCTTGTGGTCTATATAATTAACTTCCTCTTCCTTATAGTCTATATCCTTAAGTTGGTCTTCCTTGTGTTCTATATCCTTAACTTGTCCTTTCTTGTGGTTTATATCTTTCATCATCAAATTCGAGTGCCTTCTCCGCAACGAAGGTTGGCTACCATGGATCGCCATTCTACTCTGTTTCTTGCTTTGATGGTGCAGGTTGTCATAGATTGACTGGTCCATCTTTTGATGTTACTCGTCCATGTTAGTCTTGGTGTGCCTCTGCCTCTTTTACCTTATATTTTCCCCTCCAGGATTAATTTTAGTAGGCTGTTGTGTCTTTTAACATGCACCAAAAATCTCATTTGTCTTGTTCTAATTGTGTTAAGTAGTTCTTTTTTATTTGTAGTTGTTTTAAAACTTCGTTTTTTTTCTTTTCTTTCCATCCAATTCTACCTATTCTTCTATAAATCCACATTTCTATATCTTTAACTTGGCTTTATTTGTGGTCTGTAGCCACGTATTAACTGGATATATGCCTTGAATGGTAAGCTATTTTCAAGCATTATTTGTAGATTTCCTCAAACGTTTCCTTTTATTCTCATCTCGTTGTACATCCCCCATTGACCGTTCCCCACACAGAGCACGAGCTCCGTATCACCTGCTGCCACCCTGAAATATTAATAGCGAGCACACCACAACAAATAAACACCACAACAAATAAACACCACAACAAATAAACACCACAACAAATAAACACCACACAAATAAACACCACAACAAATAAACACCACAACAAATAAACACCACTACAAATAAACACCACAACAAATAAACACCACAACAAATAAACACCACTACAAATAAACACCACAACAAATAAACACCACTACAAATAAACACCACAACAAATAAACACCACAACAAATAAACACCACAACAAATAAACACCACTACAAATAAACACCACAACAAATAAACACCACAACAAATAAACACCACAACAAATAAACACCACAACAAATAAACACCACAACAAATAAACACCATAACAAATAAACACCACAACAAATAAACACCACAATTAATGCTAGCATTAGCGGTAGATTAAACTCCAATGATTAGAAAAGCTAATTAATTTTCTTGGTTTAAACCCCTTGCGTTAATCTTAACCAATCGCTATATCGCTTTCATCGCTAAATTCTTGTTAACGAGCTGTTCTTTCAATCTTCATATGTTCTGAAAGAATTTATTTTATTTGTTCCATATTAATTATTAAATTAATTATCCGCTAGTGCGTTCAGTTTTGATTGGTTTTTATTACGATAAAACCTAATACAAACTAAGACATTATAGCAAATTAAATGTGGGTTTATTTTTGTTAGTTTTACGTTCACCGATCTTAAGATACAGCGATCCGGGGGATTGATTGGTCTCATTTATTAATGCAAAGTACTTCGTCAGCCGCAGTTTTATCTCTTTAGGAAATTTTCACCGTGTTTTGTTCGTCGTAGGCTGCTTTCACTAGAGTAATTAGGAATCTAAAGGGAGCGAAATTGTGTGTACGACATTTTTGTGTGCTACGTCATCGTAATGGCTCATCATACATCCCTAGACCGGCCGTACGATAATCCTACGGTCTGTTGTTTGATGTGCGACGGGGATAATCTGACGACTAACTGTGTGTCTAACTGTTCGGAATTGGAGTCAACAACGATGGCCTAACATCATCAAGCGCTATACATTTTTTTTTTAAAATACGACGATCATCATTTTCAATGACGTGAACTTTTGGTATATTGTGGATAGGCGGCGGGAACCATTGAAGGCTATGCATGAAAAGTGTTCCTTGTTGCAGTTTCCTCATATTCCAAGTCCGGCTTGTTGCAGGTGCTACTGGGTTAAGTGTTCTGTGCACACCGTGAGCTGTGTGTCTCATCCGTTTTGATCATATTTCGATATTCCAATTGTTTACGATGAATGATGATATCGTAATGACAAGGAACAGTTGGCCGTGTTCACTTTCTGCGCGGTTTCTCCTTATGTCTTTTGGCGTGTGCTGAGACTGCTACAATGGGGACTACAGTTACCTTTCTTTGTTTGGGAGATGAAATTTTATTCGGATGATTCCACTGGCACGGGCGGTTGAGCAATTATGGATTGTAATTCGTTTGCATTGATACCGGGGCCTTCCATAACCAAATAACCAAATGGTTTGTCTCGAGGCAAAACGCCGTCCCCGAGACAGAGAGGTTGTTGGTTGAAATCCCGGCTGCACCAGTTGGGATTTCTATTTATGATTTCTCTCTGCGGCAACCAAGCCCTGTTCTCAGCAGCAAGGCCTGGCTTGAAACGTTCATTACTCATGGACGGAAAAAAAATATGAGTACCTCCGAAGACGGAGTTATCTGCATGTGCACAGAGTTATCTGCATGTGTACGGAGTTATCTGCATGTTCACGGAGTTATCTGCATGTGTACGGAGTTATGTGTACGGAGTTATCTGCATGTGTACGGAGTTATCTGCATGTGTACGGAGTTATCTGCATGTGTACGGAGTTATCTGCATGTGTACGGAGTTATCTGCATGTTCACGGAGTTATCTGCATGTGTACGGAGTTATCTGCCTGTGTACGGAGTTATCTGCGTGTGTACGGAGTTATCTGCATGTGTACGGAGTTATCTGCATGTTCACGGAGTTATCTGCATGTGTACGCAGTTATCTGCATGTGCACGGAGTTATCTGCATATGTACGGAGTTATCTGCATGTTCACGGAGTTATCTGCATGTGTACGCAGTTATCTGCATGTGCACGGAGTTATCTGCATGTGTACGGAGTTATCTGCATGTGTACGGAGTTATCTGCCTGTGCACGGAGTTATCTGCATGTTCACGGAGTTATTTGCATGTGTACGAAGTTATCTGCCTGTGTACGGAGTTATCTGCATGTGCACGGAGTTATCTGCATGTTCACGGAGTTATTTGCATGTATACGGAGTTATCTGCCTGTGTACGGAGTTATCGCAATGTGCACGGAGTTATCTGCATGTGCACGGAATTATCTGCATGTGCACAGAGTTATCTGCATGTGCCTAATTCAGTTCCTAGTCTCTAGGGACTTCGTCACAGGTTTAAAAAAAAAGCTGACGAACGAAGGAAAAAAAATCTGCATGTGCGGCGAGGGACCCCTGTGCATGCGGCTACCAGGGAAAAACGGATTAACACGCAAAATTCAGCTCTTAGATCTAGGCACTTCGCAGGAGTGAAAGCTGAAAAAAAGATACAACAGCCTCTGCGTGTCATCATCATCATCGAGTGCCGTCTCTGCATCGAAGGTTGGATACCATTAAGCGCCATTCCGCTCTGTCTCTTGCTTTGATGGTGCAGATTGTCATAGGCTGTCTTGTTCATGTTTTGATGTTACTTGTCCATGTTAGTCTTGGTCTGTCTTCTGAAAAATTCCTTGTATTTTCCCATCCAATATTACTTTTATTAGGCTGTTGTGTATTTTAACACGCCCCCAAAATTTCATTTGTCTTGTTCTAATTGTGTTTAGTAGTTCTCTTTTCATTTTTAGTTGTTTTAAAACTTCATCGTTTGTTTTCTTTTCTTTCCATCCAATTCTACCTATTCTTCTGTAAATCCACATTCAAAGGCTTCAATTTTCTGTTCTGTTTTCTTGTCCAATGTCCATGTTTCTGCACCATACATGAATATTGAGAAGATATAACATTTTGCTATTCATAGTTTTAGCCCTGGTGTTATTTGTTTTGATGTTAGTATATTTTTCATGACATTAAAATTACTTTTTGCCATTCCTATTCTTTTGTTTATTTCAGTTGTACATTTTCCATCACTGGTTATAGTATTTCAAAGGTAGTTGTAGCTCTGAACCGTCTCCAGGTGTATTCCTTCAACTTTTTTATATAATATTTATTTGTAGGTCTTGAGAATTTTCTTTGTTTATGATCATGGTTTTAGTCTTTTTGATATTCATATCTAGTCTCTATTTTTGGCTTGTCATTTTTATTCCATTAAGCAATTGTTGTTGATCTTTAGGATTTTCATCTAGTAGTACAGTATCATCAACGAGTAGTACAGTATCATCAGCTAGTAGTACAGTATCATCAGCGAGTAGTACAGTATCATCAGCTAGTAGTACAGTATCATCAGCTAGTAGTACAGCATCATCAGCTATAGCTTGTTTCATAACTCGTGCCCAACTGTTAAAATCGATAGCTTTTTAACCGCTTGTTGTAAGTTGTTCAAAATTTGCATGTAAAGTTATAATGATTAGAACCCAACAGTGAATTAATTTCATTTAAAAAAAACATTTGGTTATTATTGTTGCTTATTTGATTTATATAAATTTATAACGACCCATTGATGTAGTCAAAACTTAATGTTTACAGTATTTTAAGTTAAAAATAGCGAGTAAAAATCCATACACGGTAAAATTTCCGTGTTTGCACGCTTTTACCGTGGTTTTTTGACACAATTAGACACTTGTAAAAAACACGAGAAATTGTGTGTTCCATTTCCGTTCATTCATAGGCGGAGACGTAGAACGATAACATTTATCATGAGTCTTAAAATGAAATTCTGCAGTTTACAAAACATCGCAATAAAAATGTATGACTATTTTTGCAAAGAGGCTAAACGACGAAGATTATTTCATTCTTTAGAAAACCCTGAGAATAGGACAAGACACATTTTGGATTTATCTAAACGGTCATTTAATCGCTGGATTCAAGCACGTGACCGTCAATGTTCAAAATATACAAAATCACAAGGAAGAGCAAAAATGTTGGATAATTTCGACAGTGAACTTATTAGAAGTGAAATTCGCAAAATGTTGGGTATGAATTAAACTGTTACAATAAGAAAATTAAAAGTATCGCTGAAAAAGAACAACAGTATTGAAATATCAAAGTCTACATTATGGAGGAATGTGCGAGCTGCAGGCTTTACATTCAGAAAGTATTCCAATGGACGAAACATCATCTGTGAGAAGCCACATATAGTAGTCATGAGAAGCAAGTACTTACGTGAAGTAAAAGAGGTGCGCAAGCAAGGTTATGATATTGTGTACTTGGATGAAACATGGATCAATGCTCACCAAAGGGAATGGCAGTCATCAGATGGAAAGTTTAAGAGATTAATACCTAGCAGCAAAGGACAGCGCTTGATAATTGCTCATGCAGGTAGTCGACAACATGGACTAATACAGAATGCAGAGCTCATTTTTCTTTCAAAATCCATAGACAATCGGCATTATCACTCTGAGATGAATGGTCACATATTTAGACATTGGATTGAAAATTCTGTTCTCCCATCACTAGATCGACCATCTTGCCTAATAATGGACAATGCAGCGTACCACAACATTGTTGCACTTGAAGATAAAGTCACGACGTCATCCAGTACAAAAGATGCTATTAAGATATGGCTCACAAAGGAGCACATACAATTTAATAACATGTACTTAAAACCTGAATTACTATCTCTAGTAAAGCAAAAACAAAGGACAAAGATTTTTCAAATAGATAAGATTATCCAAGAGCACGGTCATATAAGTTTGAGGCTGCCACCTTACCATGCTCATTTAAATCCAATAGAACTAATCTGGGTAAAATTAAAAGGACAAGTGGCAGATGAAAATACAACATTCAAAATATGCGATGTAAAGACTCTTGCTAATCTCGCTTTATTAAATATAGACAAAGATTATTGGGCTAAATGTGAAGACCACGTCTTAAAACAGGAAGAGGAATATTGGAAAAATGATGGTTTGTGGAATGTTCAACCCCAAACAGTTATTAATCTTTTAGACTCGTCTGATTCAGAATGAAAGTATATAGCCCCCCACAATGTTGGCCCCTATATTACTTTAAATTAGTTCAACAAACGGTCCTTATCAGGACCACACAACTATGAAAATTGGACATACAGGTATACCTTGATATTATCGTCCATCCTCGAACTGAGAAGACAATAATTCTCCTGGTGTTTTGTCTTATTAGGTTATTTCCCCATTACGGCCACGCCTTTACCTAGTGGAAATTAATCATAGACCAGCAACTACGGTAATTTCTATTATTTAGGGCTTCACAATTTACAATTTTTACAGTATCATCAGCTAGTAGTACAGTATCATTAGCTAGTAGTACAGTATCATCAGCATATCTTAGGTTATTACACGCTCTGCGTGTAATTTTCGGTTACATCTCGATCAGCCTACGTCAGTCATAGTTGACTGTAGTAGCCTCTGTCAGTCATAGTTGCCTGTTGTTGCCTTCGTCAGTCATAGCTGACTGTAGTAGCCTCCGTCACACATAGTGGACTATAGTAGCCTCCGTCAGTCATAGTTGACTGTAGTAGCCTCCGTCATTCATAGTTGACTGTAGTAGCCTCCGTCAGTCATAGTTGACTGTAGTGGCCTCCGTCAGTCATAGCTGACTGTAGTAGCCTCCGTCAGTCATAGTTGACTGTAGTGGCCTCCGTCACACATAGTGGACTGTAGTAGCCTCCGTCAGTCATAGTTGACTGTAGTAGCCTCCGTCAGTCATAGTTGACTGTAGTAGCCTCCAACAGTCATAGTGGACTGTAGTAGCCTCCGTCAGTCATAGTGGACTGTAGTAGCCTCCGTCAGTCATAGTGGACTGTAGTAGCCTCCGTCAGTCATAGTTGACTGTAGTAGCCTCCGTCAGTCATAGTTGACTGTAGTAGCCTCCGTCAGTCATAGTTGACTGTAGTAGCCTCCGTCAGTCATAGTTGACTGTAGTAGCCTCCGTCAGTCATAGTTGACTGTAGTAGCCTCCGTCACACATAGTGGACTGTAGTAGCCTCCGTCAGTCATAGTTCACTGTAGTAGCCTCCGTCAGTCATAATTGACTGTAGTAGCCTCCGTCAGTCATAGTTGACTAGAGTAGCCTCCGTTCATAGTTGACTGTAGTAGCCTCCGTCAGTCATAGTTGACTGTAGTAGCCTCCGTCAGTCATAGTGGACTGTAGTAGCCTCCGTCAGTCATAGTGGACTGTAGTAGCCTCCGTCAGTCATAGTGGACTGTAGTAGCCTCCGTCAGTCATAGTTGACTGTAGTAGCCTCCGTCAGTCATAGTTGACTGTAGTAGCCTCCGTCAGTCATAGTTGACTGTAGTAGCCTCCGTCACACATAGTGGACTGTAGTAGCCTCCGTCAGTCATAGTTGACTGTAGTAGCCTCCGTCAGTCATAGTTGACTGTAGTAGCCTCCGTCAGTCATAGTTGACTGTAGTAGCCTCCGTCAGTCATAGTTGACTGTAGTAGCCTCCGTCAGTCATAGTTGACTGTAGTAGCCTCCGTCAGTCATAGTGGACTGTAGTAGCCTCCGTCAGTCATAGTGGACTGTAGTAGCCTCCGTCAGTCATAGTGGACTGTAGTAGCCTCCGTCAGTCATAGTTGACTGTAGTAGCCTCCGTCAGTCATAGTTGACTGTAGTAGCCTCCGTCAGTCATAGTTGACTGTAGTAGCCTCCGTCACACATAGTGGACTGTAGTAGCCTCCGTCAGTCATAGTTGACTGTAGTAGCCTCCGTCAGTCATAGTTGACTGTAGTAGCCTCCGTCAGTCATAGTTGACTGTAGTAGCCTCCGTCAGTCATAGTTGACTGTAGTAGCCTCCGTCAGTCATAGTTGACTGTAGTAGCCTCCGTCAGTCATAGTTGACTGTAGTAGCCTCCGTCAGTCATAGTTGACTGTAGTAGCCTCTGTCAGTCATAGTTGACTGTTGTTGCCTTCATCAGTCATAGTTGACTGTAGTAGCCTCCGTCAGTCATAGTTACCTGTTATTGCCTTCGTCAGTCATAGTTGACTGTAGTAGCCTCCGTCAGTCATAGTTGCCTGTAGTAGCCTCCGTCAGTCATAGTTGATTGTTGTAGCCTCCGTCAGTCATAGTTGACTGTTGTTGCCTTCGTCAGTCATAGTTGACTGTAGTAGCCTCCGTCAATCATAATTGACTGTAGTAGCCTCTGTCAGTCATAGTTGACTGTAGTAGCCTCTGTCAGTCATAGTTTACTGTAGTAGCCTCTGTCAGTCATAGTTGACTGTAGTAGCCTCTGTCAGTCATAGTTGACTGTAGTAGCCTCCGTCAGTCATAATTGACTATAGTAGCCTCCGTCAGTCATAGTTGACTATAGTAGCCTCCGTCAGTCATAGATGACTGTAGTAGCCTCTGTCAGTCATAGTTGACTGTAGTAGCCTCTGTCAGTCATAGTTGACTGTAGTAGCCTCTGTCAGTCATAGTTGACTGCAGTAGCCTCTGTCAGTCATAGTTGACTGTAGTAGCCTCCGTCAGTCATAGTTGTCTGTATTAGCCTCCGTCAGTCATAGTTGACTATAGTAACCTCCGTCAGTCATAGTTGACTATAGTAACCTCCATCAGTCATAGTTGACTATAGTAACCTCCATCAGTCATAGTTGACTATAGTAACCTCCATCAGTCATAGTTGACTATAGTAACCTCCATTAGTCATAGTTGACTATAGTAACCTCCGTCTGTCTTAGTTGACTATATTAATCTCCATCAGTCATATTTGACTATAATAACCTCCGTCTGTCATAGTTGACTATAGTAACCTCCGTCTGTCATAGTTGACTATAGTAACCTCCGTCTGTCATAGTTGACTATATTAATCTCCATCAGTCATAGTTGACTATAGTAACCTCCGTCTGTCTTAGTTGACTATATTAATCTCCATCAGTCATAGTTGACTATAATAACCTCCGTGTGTCATAGTTGACTATAGTAACCTCCATCAGTCATAGTTGACTATAGTAACCTCCATTAGACATAGTTGACTATAGTAACCTCCGTCTGTCATAGTTGACTATATTAATCTCCATCAGTCATAGTTGACTATAGTAACCTCCATCAGTCATAGTTGACTATAGTAACCTCCATCAGTCATAGTTGACTATAGTAACCTCCATCAGTAATAGTTGACTATAGTAACCTCCATCAGTCATAGTTGACTATAGTAACCTCCATCAGTCATCGTTGACTATAGTAACCTCCATCAGTCGTAGTTGACAAATAGTAACATCCATTAGTCATAGTTGACTATAGTAACCTCCATCAGTCATAGTTGACTATAGTAACATCCATCAGTCATAGTTGACTATAGTAACCTCCATCAGTCATAGTTGACTATAGTAACCTCCGTCTGTCTTAGTTGACTATATTAATCTCCATCAGTCATAGTTGACTATAATAACCTCCGTCTGTCATAGTTGACTATAGTAACCTCCATCAGTCATAGTTGACTATAGTAACCTCCATTAGTCATAGTTGACTATAGTAACCTCCATCTGTCATAGTTGACTATAATAACCTCCTTCTGTCATAGTTGACTATAGTAACCTCCATCAGTCATAGTTGACTATAGTAACCTCCATTAGTCATAGTTGACTATAGTAACCTCCATCTGTCATAGTTGACTATATTAATCTCCATCAGTCATAGTTGACTATAGTAACCTCCATCAGTCATAGTTGACTGTTGTTGCCTTCATCAGTCATAGTTGACTGTAGTAGCCTCCGTCAGTCATAGTTACCTGTTATTGCCTTCGTCAGTCATAGTTGACTGTAGTAGCCTTCGTCAGTCATATTTGACTGTAGTAGCCCGAGTCAGTCATAGTTGACTGTTGTTGCCTTCGTCAGTCATAGTTGACTATAGTAACCTCCATCTGTCATAGTTGACTATATTAATCTCCGTCAGTCATAGTTGACTGTAGTAGCCTCCGTCAGTCATAGTTGACTGTAGTAGCCTCCGTCAGTCATAGTTGACTGTTGTTGCCTTCGTCAGTCATAGTTGACTGTAGTAGCTTCCGTCAGTCTTAGTTGCCTGTAGTAGCCTCCGTCAGTCATAGTTGATTGTTGTAGCCTCCGTCAGTCATAGTTGACTGTTGTTGCCTTCGTCAGTCATAGTTGACTGTAGTAGCCTCCGTCAATCATAATTGACTGTAGTAGCCTCTGTCAGTCATAGTTGACTGTAGTAGCCTCTGTCAGTCATAGTTTACTGTAGTAGCCTCTGTCAGTCATAGTTGACTGTAGTAGCCTCTGTCAGTCATAGTTGACTGTAGTAGCCTCCGTCAGTCATAATTGACTATAGTAGCCTCCGTCAGTCATAGTTGACTATAGTAGCCTCCGTCAGTCATAGATGACTGTAGTAGCCTCTGTCTGTCATAGTTGACTATAGTAACCTTCATCAGTCATAGTTGACTATAGTAACCTCCATTAGACATAGTTGACTATAGTAACCTCCGTCTGTCATAGTTGACTATAGTAACCTCCATCAGTCATAGTTGACTATAGTAACCTCCATCAGTCATAGTTGACTATAGTAACCTCCATCAGTCATAGTTGACTATAGTAACCTCCATCAGTCATAGTTGACTATAGTAACCTCCATCAGTCATAGTTGACTATAGTAACCTCCATCAGTCATAGTTGACTATAGTAACCTCCATCAGTCGTAGTTGACAAATAGTAACATCCATCAGTCATAGTTGACTATAGTAACCTCCATCAGTCATAGTTGACTATAGTAACATCCATCAGTCATAGTTGACTATAGTAACCTCCATCAGTCATAGTTGACTATAGTAACCTCCGTCTGTCTTAGTTGACTATATTAATCTCCATCAGTCATAGTTGACTATAATAACCTCCGTCTGTCATAGTTGACTATAGTAACCTCCATCAGTCATAGTTGACTATAGTAACCTCCATTAGTCATAGTTGACTATAGTAACCTCCATCTGTCATAGTTGACTATAATAACCTCCGTCTGTCATAGTTGACTATAGTAACCTCCATCAGTCATAGTTGACTATAGTAACCTCCATTAGTCATAGTTGACTATAGTAACCTCCGTCTGTCATAGTTGACTATATTAATCTCCATCAGTCATAGTTGACTATAGTAACCTCCGTCTGTGTTAGTTGACTATATTAATCTCCATCAGTCATAGTTGACTATAATAACCTCCGTCTGTCATAGTTGACTATAGTAACCTCCATCAGTCATAGTTGACTATAGTAACATCCATTAGACATAGTTGACTATAGTAACCTCCGTCTGTCATAGTTGACTATAGTAACCTCCATCAGTCATAGTTGACTATAGTAACCTCCATCAGTCGTAGTTGACAAATAGTAACATCCATCAGTCATAGTTGACTATAGTAACCTCCATCAGTCATAGTTGACTATAGTAACATCCATCAGTCATAGTTGACTATAGTAACCTCCGTCTGTCTTAGTTGACTATATTAATCTCCATCAGTCATAGTTGACTATAATAACCTCCGTCTGTCATAATTGACTATAGTAACCTCCATCAGTCATAGTTGACTATAGTAACCTCCATTAGTCATAGTTGACTATAGTAACCTCCATCTGTCATAGTTGACTATAATAACCTCCGTCTGTCATAGTTGACTATAGTAACCTCCATCAGTCATAGTTGACTATAGCAACCTCCATTAGTCATAGTTGACTATAGTAACCTCCATCTGTCATAGTTGACTATATTAATCTCCATCAGTCATAGTTGACTATAGTAACCTCCATCAGTCATAGTTGACTGTTGTTGCCTTCATCAGTCATAGTTGACTGTAGTAGCCTCCGTCAGTCATAGTTACCTGTTATTGCCTTCGTCAGTCATAGTTGACTGTAGTAGCCTTCGTCAGTCATATTTGACTGTAGTAGCCTCAGTCAGTCATAGTTGACTGTTGTTGCCTTCGTCAGTCATAGATGACTATAGTAGCCTCCGTCAGTCATAGTTGACTGTAGTAGCCTCCGTCAGTCATAGTTGCCTGTAGTAGCCTCCGTCAGTCATAGTTGATTGTTGTAGCCTCCGTCAGTCATAGTTGACTGTTGTTGCCTTCGTCAGTCATAGTTGACTGTAGTAGCCTCCGTCAATCATAATTGACTGTAGTAGCCTCTGTCAGTCATAGTTGACTGTAGTAGCCTCTGTCAGTCATAGTTTACTGTAGTAGCCTCTGTCAGTCATAGTTGACTGTAGTAGCCTCTGTCAGTCATAGTTGACTGTAGTAGCCTCCGTCAGTCATAATTGACTATAGTAGCCTCCGTCAGTCATAGTTGACTATAGTAGCCTCCGTCAGTCATAGATGACTGTAGTAGCCTCTGTCTGTCATAGTTGACTATAGTAACCTTCATCAGTCATAGTTGACTATAGTAACCTCCATTAGACATAGTTGACTATAGTAACCTCCGTCTGTCATAGTTGACTATAGTAACCTCCATCAGTCATAGTTGACTATAGTAACCTCCATCAGTCATAGTTGACTATAGTAACCTCCATCAGTCATAGTTGACTATAGTAACCTCCATCAGTCATAGTTGACTATAGTAACCTCCATCAGTCATAGTTGACTATAGTAACCTCCATCAGTCATAGTTGACTATAGTAACCTCCATCAGTCGTAGTTGACAAATAGTAACATCCATCAGTCATAGTTGACTATAGTAACCTCCATCAGTCATAGTTGACTATAGTAACATCCATCAGTCATAGTTGACTATAGTAACCTCCATCAGTCATAGTTGACTATAGTAACCTCCGTCTGTCTTAGTTGACTATATTAATCTCCATCAGTCATAGTTGACTATAATAACCTCCGTCTGTCATAGTTGACTATAGTAACCTCCATCAGTCATAGTTGACTATAGTAACCTCCATTAGTCATAGTTGACTATAGTAACCTCCATCTGTCATAGTTGACTATAATAACCTCCGTCTGTCATAGTTGACTATAGTAACCTCCATCAGTCATAGTTGACTATAGTAACCTCCATTAGTCATAGTTGACTATAGTAACCTCCATCTGTCATAGTTGACTATATTAATCTCCATCAGTCATAGTTGACTATAGTAACCTCCATCAGTCATAGTTGACTGTTGTTGCCTTCATCAGTCATAGTTGACTGTAGTAGCCTCCGTCAGTCATAGTTACCTGTTATTGCCTTCGTCAGTCATAGTTGACTGTAGTAGCCTTCGTCAGTCATATTTGACTGTAGTAGCCTCAGTCAGTCATAGTTGACTGTTGTTGCCTTCGTCAGTCATAGTTGACTATAGTAGCCTCCGTCAGTCATAGTTGACTGTAGTAGCCTCCGTCAGTCATAGTTGACTGTAGTAGCCTCCGTCAGTCATAGTTGACTGTAGTAGCCTCCGTCAGTCATAGTTGACTGTTGTTGCCTTCGTCAGTCATAGTTGACTGTAGTAGCCTCCGTCAGTCATAGTTGCCTGTAGTAGCCTCCGTCAGTCATAGTTGATTGTTGTAGCCTCCGTCAGTCATAGTTGACTATTGTTGCCTTCGTCAGTCATAGTTGACTGTTGTTGCCTCCGTCAATCATAATTGACTGTAGTAGCCTCTGTCAGTCATAGTTGACTGTAGTAGCCTCTGTCAGTCATAGTTTACTGTAGTAGCCTCTGTCAGTCATAGTTGACTGTAGTAGCCTCTGTCAGTCATAGTTGACTGTAGTAGCCTCCGTCAGTCATAATTGACTATAGTAGCCTCCGTCAGTCATAGTTGACTATAGTAGCCTCCGTCAGTCATAGATGACTGTAGTAGCCTCTGTCAGTCATAGTTGACTGTAGTAGCCTCTGTCAGTCATAGTTGACTGTAGTAGCCTCTGTCAGTCATAGTTGACTGTAGTAGCCTCCGTCAGTCATAGTTGACTGTAGTAGCCTCCGTCAGTCATAGTTGTCTGTATTAGCCTCCGTCAGTCATAGTTGACTATAGTAACCTCCGTCAGTCATAGTTGACTATAGTAACCTCCATCAGTCATAGTTGACTATAGTAACCTCCATCAGTCATAGTTGACTATAGTAACCTCCATCAGTCATAGTTGACTATAGTAACCTCCATTAGTCATAGTTGACTATAGTAACCTCCGTCTGTCTTAGTTGACTATATTAATCTCCATCAGTCATATTTGACTATAATAACCTCCGTCTGTCATAGTTGACTATAGTAACCTCCGTCTGTCATAGTTGACTATAGTAACCTCCGTCTGTCATAGTTGACTATATTAATCTCCATCAGTCATAGTTGACTATAGTAACCTCCGTCTGTCTTAGTTGACTATATTAATCTCCATCAGTCATAGTTGACTATAATAACCTCCGTCTGTCATAGTTGACTATAGTAACCTCCATCAGTCATAGTTGACTATAGTAACCTCCATTAGACATAGTTGACTATAGTAACCTCCGTCTGTCATAGTTGACTATAGTAACCTCCATCAGTCATAGTTGACTATAGTAACCTCCATCAGTCATAGTTGACTATAGTAACCTCCATCAGTCATAGTTGACTATAGTAACCTCCATCAGTCGTAGTTGACAAATAGTAACATCCATCAGTCATAGTTGACTATAGTAACCTCCATCAGTCATAGTTGACTATAGTAACATCCATCAGTCATAGTTGACTATAGTAACCTCCATCAGTCATAGTTGACTATAGTAACATCCATCAGTCATAGTTGACTATAGTAACCTCCATCAGTCATAGTTGACTATAGTAACCTCCGTCTGTCTTAGTTGACTATATTAATCTCCATCAGTCATAGTTGACTATAATACCTCCGTCTGTCATAGTTGACTATAGTAACCTCCATCAGTCATAGTTGACTATAGTAACCTCCATTAGTCATAGTTGACTATAGTAACCTCCATCTGTCATAGTTGACTATATTAATCTCCATCAGTCATAGTTGACTATAGTAACCTCCATCAGTCATAGTTGACTATAGTAACCTCCATCAGTCATAGTTGACTATAGTAACCTCCATCAGTCATAGTTGACTATAGTAACCTCCATCAGTCATAGTTGACAAATAGTAACCTCCATCAGTCATAGTTGACTATAGTAACCTCCATCAGTCATAGTTGACAAATAGTAACCTCCATCAGTCATAGTTGACTATAGTAACCTCCATCAGTCTTAGTTGACTATAGTAACCTCCATCAGTCATAGTTGACTATCAATTTTGTAGCGCCTCTAAAAATGTTATTTTGTTCATTTCTTTTGCTTTTTTTATCTTTTGTTTTTTTGTTAATATTAATCTGCTTCTTGTTTGAGTGATAGCTTCAGAGTTTGTTTCCAAAGATTTCCTTCTGGAGATATTTCTTCTCAGGCTACACAGTTGATGTTCTGTGGTAGAAGCACCAAGACGCATGGAAATGCTAAGCCTGCTGTCAAGCTGACCAAAAAAAAATAACAACAACAACAAAGAAAAGAAAATGTGGTATATTAATTAACAACTTTACGCACTTGAGAAACAAAGATAAAGTAGAACGACTTTTCAGTCTAAGTAGGCCTTCAGCTGGAGCAATAAACAACATCATCATCGAGTGCCGTCTCCGCAACGAAGGTGGTGGCTACCATGGAGCACCATTCTTCTCTGTCTCTTGCTTTGATGGTGCAGGTTGTCATAGGCTGTCTTGTCCATCTTTTGATGTTACTCGTTCATGTTAGTCTTGGTCTGCCTCTGCCTTTTTTACCTTGTAGTTTGCCCTCCAGGATTAATAATAAACAACAAGACACACAAATATAAGGATATACATATAAATGTAACTACATGGCAATAATATGTTAGACTCTCAAAAAGGGAAATAAGTCACTTCCTGTGGTCCGGAGCTGGGTCAGATGGACTTGACGGTCATTGATCTAGCGGGCTGACAGTGCGGGCTTCTTTTCTTCTACTTTTCTCTTTCTCACTGATACCTAAAAGGTGTCGTGGTTATATCACTTGTTGTTCTTGATCTGCTCGAACTGCCTGAATTAGTGATTTTCCTTTGTTGTTACATGTCTCTGTCACTGCATCTATCCATCTTCTTTTCTCTTTTTCACTGATACCTAAAAGGTGTCGTGGTTTATATCATTTATCGTTCTTGTGCTGCTCGAACTGTCAGAATTAGTGATTTTCCTTTGTTGTTACATGTCTCTGTCACTGCATCTATCCATCTTCTTTTCTCTTTCTCACTGATACCTAAAAGGTGTCGTGGTTTATATCATTTATCGTTCTTGTGCTGCTCGAACTGTCAGAATTAATGATTTTCCTTTGTTGTTACATGTCTCTGTCACTGCATCTATCCATCTTCTTCTAGGTCTTCCTCTTGGTCTTTTCCCATGCATTCTCGAGAAGAACGTCCTTGATGGTGAGGGTAGCTTGCTTACGTTCGCCCGATGACTAAAGTATTCTAGAGTTTTCGTAGGCTTAAGAATTCCTCTTCGTCATCCGCCCTTAAAAGGGCGTTAAGTGGACGTGTCTGCGTTGTGTTGTGGTTTGCAGTATAACTGTTATATTTGCGTCTTTCGGCCCAACACATCCGACTTCAGCGCGATTGGTGAGGATTCATTCTGACCAGGTGGCCAAACCATTTAAGTTGTTGTTGTTCTATATGTTCTTGGCAGGGTTTTGTTCCTACCATTTTTCTTATGGTTTCATTTGATATTCTATCTCTTCTTGTGTTGTTTGTTACTTTTCTCAAGCATCGCATCTCACATGTATCTTGTTTCTTAAATGTGATTTTGAAAGGGTCCATGTTTGACAGGGCGGACACAGATGTGAAAACAGTATAAGGGAAGTGAAATTATGTTCAGTGTCTTCTTGTCTCGTTTATACAAGTATATAAATCCAAGTTTTCGTGTCCCCTAATTCTTTTGATTCAACATATGGAAATCCAAAGAAATTAGGTTAAATACAAAAATAAAAAATTTCAACTCAAATGTTAAGGCGGTCCTATTAAATGGCTGTGAAACATGGAGAACAACAAAATTGACAATTACGAAGATACAGACTTTCATTAATGGATGTTTACGCAGGATAAAAGGATGGAAATGGCAGGACAAAATCACTAACATAGAATTATGGAAATGTACCAGCCAAATACCAGTGGATAAAGAGATACAGCGAAGACGATGGCGCTGGATAGGACACACACTTTGGAAGCCAACTGAGAGTATTACACAACAGGCCCTTTTTTGGAATCCCCAGGGGAAAAGACAAAGAGGAAGACCAAGGAATTCTTGGAGAAGACAGATAGAAGCAGAGATGAAGATGATGGGGAAGACATGGAATGATCTTAAAAGAATGGCAAAAAATAGAACGACTTGGAAAGTGTTTGTTGAAGACCTATGCTCCACTGGGAGCTATAAAGGTAGAAGAAGAAGACATTTTTGCAATCTGCTAGTTGTCCATTGGAGGCCTCGGTAGCCTAGTTGGGAAAACCACCCGACTGAGCTACCGATATACGGACAACCCGTGTTCGATTCTCGCTGGGAGCAGTGTGAGTTATACTCGTGGTTGAAAAAAAAAACAACCTCGCGGTCGACCCAGCCGCTGCCAGAAATAGGTACCAGGGTATTACTCTGGAAAGGGGAGAAATGCCGTCGTGAGTTTCGATGCTACAAGCGACACTGTCCAGAAGTCTCAGAACACTTCTCGATAGGCGGCCGAGTACATAAGGGTGAAAACTCACGTGCTAAAACACCCGTTCAAATCTCGAACTTTTGCCTATTTGTCCATAGAGCATGTCTTTTGGTATGCGGCGATCTTTCATATGCCATATCGTGTATGTGGTAACACGTGGGAGCCGCGATAGCTCAGTGGCTAGTGAACTGGACTACAATGCACTAGAGGTAGGGTTCGATCCCAACCGACGGCTCCGGTTCACCCAGCCTTTAATGGGTACCGGATTTTCTTTTTTTCCTGGGAAAGTAAAGCGGCGCGGACGTAATACAGACCACATTACCCCAAAAATCATGTGCCGAAGGTCTGTCAAATTTATGGTCACTAACACCATATCACTGGACTACAAAGAGCAAAGGGTAGGGTTCGATCCCAACCGACGGCTTCCGGGTTCACCCAGCCTAAAATGAGTACCGGATTTTGTTCTGGGAAAGTAAAGCGGCACGGGCATAATACCGACCACATTACCCCAAATATCGTGTGCTGAAGGTCTGTAAAATTTATGGTCACTAACACCATATCCTCTTTACGCGATTTGGCGTGACGGGGTACTTTACTTTTTTTTTTTTACGTGGTAAAACCAGCGTAACCTACGTTGTTTTAGCAGCGTGTAGATGTTCGGGAGGCCTGTGCGAGTGAGGGCCTCCCCGTTTCGTCGGTTTGTCCTTCCAGGTAATGCCAAGAACACATGGAGCTGACACTTCTCTATTAGTGATGAGAGAGGAGGGAGAGTCATTAGTGATGAGAGAGGAGGGAGAGTCATTAGTGATGAGAGAGGAGGGAGAACCTGGCTGATGATCTTTGATTGTTTGTTATTAGGATCATCATCATTGCACTCCGAACGAGCCCATAGGTGCCCCGGTATCCCCCATGAGAATCTCGGCAAATCCAAGGAGAATACTGGTCCCCCGTGCACGAGCTCCGTAGCCCGGCATGTGACCCACGGAGTGTGGAGGTATTGCTGACAATTTTCTCGGGGAAGCGGCCATATTTATGGCCTACTCTCATTTTTAACTACCAATGGATCTTTAACGTGCGCGAATGCACACGGGATCTCCTGCTTATTGTCGTTATCCGAGAAGGCTAGACATGGGATCTCACTACCCAAGAGATCACGGGAGGGTAACGTCATAAAGAAACAACAGATACTTCTATCTTCTACCTTTTTAGCTCCCTGTGGAGCATAGGTCTTCAACAAACACTTTCAGCTCCCTGTGGAGCATAGGTCTTCAACAAACTCTTTCAGCTCCCTGTGGAGCATAGGTCTTCAACAAACACTTTCCAAGTTGTTCTGTTTTTTGCCATTCTTTTAAGATCATTCAATGTCTTCCCATCATCTTCATCTCTGCTTCTATCTGTCTTCTCCAAGAATTCCTTGGTCTTCTTCTTTGTCTTTTCTCCTGGTAAACAAAGGGTGCTTCGGCAACCCTGACTCCTTACGGATTTTTCCGACTTGCGTCAGCTCTTAGACAAAGAGCCCTTATCTTTCCTGGATGGCGGATTTACTTTTTCTCTCTTTGACTTGTCCATGTTTGTGAAGATTTTTCGACTTATTTTTTTATAGTATTGGATAGCCAGTCCCATGCCCGACCCTCCTTTCTCGCCTCTTACGAACATTCCTGTTAGGGTACAGCGCTGCTATTCTTTACTCCCCTTTCGGGCCCCGGCTACGCACGGGCGAAACAAAGATTAATTTTTCCTATTTTTGAAAAAATCATCACCGCTTCTGGTGGGATTTGAACCCGTGTCCTTCCTGTCCTGAGGCCCACGTCGTACCTCTAGACCACCCGGCCATCAAACCAACATTAGATCAAGGAGTTCAAATATCAGACATAAAAAAGTAAAAAGTAAAGAGCCCCCGTCACGCCAAGTGGCGTATAGGGAAATATTGTGTTAGTGACCATAAATTTTACAGACCTTCAGCACATGATTTTTGGGGTAATGTGGTCGGTATTACGCCCATGCCGCTTTACTTTCCCAGAAAAATATCCGGTACCCATTTAAAGCTGGGTGAACCCGGAAGTCGTCGGTTGGGATCGAACCCTACCTCTTGTCCTTTGTAGTCCAGTTCACTAACCACTTTGCTATCGCGGCTCCCTTAAATATCATCAGACATGTCACAACAATATAAGAAAACATTTCTTGAAGTCTAAGTTAGTCGTCTCAAGAGAGAATAGACGAGAGTCCCCGACAGAAGTTTGTGTTCACACTCCGATGCCAGATCTGTCAGTTCAATATTGACAGAATCAGTCACTGGGGAGTTGCTGTTCGGAACCAAACAAATATAGGGCCTGGAAGTTACTATTTACAGCAGACAACTGACTCGCTTACACCAGTCTCTAAAGATGAAAGAGTCCGTTGAATTTTGTATTTTTATTTGAAACATTACTTCTTTTTCTGCTTCTGCTTCTTCTCACTCTTCTTCTTCTCCTTTCTCTCCGTCTTATTCTTCTTCCCTTTTTTTATTATTCTTCTTCCTCCTCTTTTTCTTCTCCTCCTTCCTCTCCTTCTTCTTTTTCTTATTCTTCTTCCTCCTCTTCTTTTTCTCCTCCTTCCTCTTCTCCTCCTTCCTCACCTTCTTCTTATTCTTCTTTCTCTTCCTCTTCTCCTCCTTCCTCACCTTCTTCTTATTCTTCTTTCTCTTCCTCTTCTCCTCCTTCCTCACCTTCTTCTTATTCTTCTTTCTCTTCCTCTTCTCCTCCTTCCTCACCTTCTTCTTTCTCTTCCTCCTCTTCTAATTCTCCTCCTTTCTCTCCTTCTTCTTCTTCCTCTTCCTCCTCTTCTTCTCCTTCTATTTCTTCTTCCTCTCCTCCTTCTCTTTCCCCACATTCGCCCACCAAGCCCGGAAGTCGTCGGTACCCGACTGACAGAATTACTCAATCGTCTCTATCTCTATCTTCAGTCATTCTTTAGAATTCTGCTGAGTCGAATCTTGTCACCTCTCTCATATCGTCTTCACTTCTCGTTCTCCGCCTTTCTTTCCTTCTCGCTTCTTTCACATTTCCTGCAGAATAAAGCATTTTTACGTTTGAAAAATCTATCTATCTATCTATTGACCTTTCGAGCCGTAGCCGGCCCATAGGGCGTAGACCAAGATACACCTTCTCCTATATGAATTTTTTGTTCTAGCAGTTTTCTTTTAAAGATATTTTATCAAATCTCGCCATTTGTCTCTGTTCTGTGCAAGCAGTTCTATCTCATTGAGGGAGCCGATTCCTGCTGCTCTTGCCTCTCTCATCAATGTTCTTCTCAGTGTCTCCCTGGGTCTTCCTCTTTTTCTTTTACCTGTTGTTTCCCATATGAGGGCCTGCTTTGCTATTCGGTTATTATCTCTTCTCATCACATGTCCAACATTTGACCATCGTCTTTTCTTTATTACTGAAGATATTAGTGGTTGATTGGCGATTTCTCTAATTTCCTCGTTTGTTTTGAATTCGTTCCATTCTATACCAAGTATTTTCCTTACTTTGAAAAATACTTCGTTTTATCTTCAGGTTTTACACGCACATTTCCCTATCTATTTAACGTAGTTCGTGTTTTTTTTTAGATACACCACAAAGGCGTTCGCTGTGGCATTGATGGTTTCCGGAATTTAAAACAAAATTGAAATAACAGCAGGGATCTAAAACACATACTGGGTACAAATAATAATACATACATTTTATTATATGGGGAACTTCCGAGGCGATAATAATATATTGTTCTTCGTTTTTTTCTATTGTTGTTTGTCTGTCAATTTTTCCGAGTGCTAACACATACTTCTTTGTTCTATTATTCCCTATCTAAAACACATAGTTTGTTCGAACAATTTGTCCAGGAAGTCAGGAATGAGGTTCTAGTTTCTATCTAGTTCATTGTTCTTGGGGCTTTTTAGAGCTGATAGTACTGACAGTGCATCAGTCAAAATCACCAATTTATTGTGCGTGTTATTTTTGTGTTGAGTAGCCAGTGTTGCAGCATCTCTGATGGCCCCAGTTTCTGCTTTAAAGTTGTTTGAGAATTTTCCAGTAGCTATTGACTTGGTGATCTCGTCCTGATTATTCAGCGGCGTCAAGAACACACCTCCCCCCCCCCCTCCATTTCTGGTGGCATTTGTAGCAGAACCATCTGTGTATATGTGGGACCAAGAGTCCTGTGGGTAGGTATCGTGTATATGTTTTTCTGCTATGTGTTTTCTTTCTGTGTCTGATTGGGTGCCTTTTTTCATGATTCCTGTTATATTTTCCTTAAGTTCTGGTATTTTATGTTTTCCATGAGGAGACATATCAGATGGGCCCCAAGGGTTTCGATATTGTTTGGGAAAGTACTGGGTCTCCAGTAGTTAGTTCATTGGCAATTGCAGCGAAGTTGCTCCTCTTTAGTCGTACAATTCCAAAACCAGCTATTCTTTGGTGCATGGGGTGGCTAAGGAGCCTTCTATATTTCTCCGCTTGTTGCATTACTTTAGTGACCCGTCTGTCATCTAAGGGTTGTAAACCTGTTACTGTTTCTAGAGTCTTGATAGGTGTAGATTTCATAGCGCCAGTGATGATACGACCCATCTTAACTCCCATCTCTTTCATCCGTAGGAGGGACGTGGACACATGATTAGCGAAGAAAGAGTTAAGCCCACATCT
Source organism: Megaustenia siamemsis (assembly GCA_032433765.1). Classification (NCBI taxonomy): domain Eukaryota; kingdom Metazoa; phylum Mollusca; class Gastropoda; order Stylommatophora; family Ariophantidae; genus Megaustenia; species Megaustenia siamemsis. Next base: position 18,550,759 of record JAVIAB010000026.1, on the reverse strand, counting down.
CGAAGGGCATTGATGATGTTCGCCCGATCCATTGGTTGACCGATTTCAACGACAACACAGCTAGCCAACCTGTCCGCTCTTTCATTTCCCCATACTCCCGCATATCCTTGGACGTAGACAAAGGTGACCTTTGAAAATACAAAGCATGTAATTAAAGAAGATAGGGCAGAGAGCAAGAGGCAGACCTAGAGTAAGATGAACAGATTAAGACACATCACAACATAATCAGGTGACAATGAGTGAAACAGTCAAAGGGGCGTGGGCCAGAGCTTCGTATCTCCCTTGACACTCAAGTGGCTACAACAGAAGTGAAGAGAAGAAGAACGAAAGAAAGAATGGAAGAAAGAAAGGAAGAAATAAAAAGAAAGGAAGGAAGAAAAAAGAAATAAAGACAGAAAAAAGAAAGGAAGAAAGAAATGAAGGAAGGAAAGAAGGAAGGAATAAAGAAACAAAGAAGGAAGGAAAGAAAGAAAGAAAGAAGGAAAGGAAGGAATGAAGGAAGAAAGAAAGAAAGAAGGAAGGAAAGAAAGAAAGGAAGGAAGGAAGAAAGAAAGAAAGAAAGAAAGAAGAGAAAGAAAGAAAGAAAGAAAGAAAGAAAGAAGAAAGAAAGAAAGAAAGAAAGAAAGAAAGAAAGAAAGAAAGAAAGAAAGAAAGAAGAAGACGTGATACAAGATCCACAGATCTTGCCAAGACACAGAAGTTATTCAACAAGACACAGAAGTAATAAAGGAGTAAAAAGAACATAAAAGAAAAAAACAAGCCAAGGAGGAACAGTGTGGAGACAATATCAGACAAGAGACAGAAATAATCCAAGTCACAACTCACAAAACAGCTCTTAATTGTGAAATGTGAAGAAAATTGTAAAGACATCTTCAAGAGTGCCCCGTGTCAACGTGTGGGCACTAATGATGTACGATGATCTCCCCTTCGATTACAGTGTTGAGTAGATTAACGAGTCTCTACTACTTCACATGTTTTATGTTTCCCTTCTCTCGTTCGACAGAAATATCATATTTCGTTTGTCTGATTATTTTAAAACCTGTTTTGTTTTTAAATAAATGTATTATCAATCACTGTAGTCATTGAGAACTGGCTAATGGTGTACGTTGTCTTTCTGATGTTCATTAACTTATGATATCTTCATGTGTCGAGGATATGTCAGCGAGTGCCCGTGTAGATTAAAAAAAAAATCACTTCTTTCTTTCTTTCTTTTTTTCTTTCTTTCTTTCTTCCCGTTCTCTTGTATTCATTCTTGTTTTGAAGGAAATACAAAGTCCTGGTTCATACATTTTTGGCGGCTTCAATCTTTGTCAATTGATGTTATTGTAGCGTTGTTGAGTGCCCGTCTTATCCTAGGTCTGCCTCTAGATCTTTCCTCTTGTAATATATTACATACGCCTTGTATGGTGAGGAATCACACGCGCCATTGATAGATGCGATTGGTGATCTCCCAATCCGATAGGCGTGGTTTCCAAACACGGGGAGATCAAAACATTCTTTTTTTTGTATTTCTTTTTTCTTTTGTTTCTATCCGAAAAGGAAAGAGAGAGCGAGAGAGAGAGAGGGGGGGGGGGGGAGATACCAATCAGCTTAACTCTTTCTGGGAGCCGCGATAGCTCAGTAGTAAGTGAACTGGACTACAAAGGACAAGAGTTCGATCCCAACCGACGGCTCCGGGTTCACCCAGCCTTGAATGGGTACCGGATTTTTTTCTGGGAAAGTAAAGCGGCACGGGCGTAATACCGACCACATTACCCCAAAAATCATGTGCTGAAGGTCTGTAAAACATATGGTTATTAACACCATATTCCCTATACGCCACTTGGCGTGACGGGTCACTCACACCATATTCCCTATACGCCAGTTGGCGTGACGGGTCACTAACACCATATTCCCTATACGCCACTTGGCGTGACGGGTCACTAACACCATATTCCCTATACGCCACTTGGCGTGACGGGGGGTACTTTCCTTTTTTTTATTACTTTAACTCTCTCTGTACGTTTCTCCGCATAGTGCGTCACTCTCATTTTGATTAGTGACGTCAAAACATATTCTTTTTGCATTTCTTGTATCATCTTGGTATTGGTGAAATATAATACCTTGTTCATCATCATGTGCCATACCGGTTGGCGTAGGCGATCATGTCCTTGTCTCATACCTTGTTCGATTAATAAAAATGCACATATAATATGTTATATGTTAGATAAATATGTAGATTTGTTACTCAAACTATGAAACATCTTGTCTCTGAAATCCCTTCCGTTGCACTGACAAAAAGTTTCCTTACAGAAAGAGTTAAGATAATGGGTTGGTAGAAGGTCAACAACAGAAATAACAAATAACTGTCGAGATCGAAAGTTGTGGAGAGACATGATCACCTACGCCATCAGACATGGTACTTGTTTGTTCCCTTCTCATTACATGGTCAAAAAAATGATGAATGTTTCTAATATTGGAAATTAGCTCTCTTTTTGCTTTGGCCTCTTTCAGAACGTTTTCATTACTGTTCTTAGCTGTCCATGTTATTCTCAACATTTTTCTGTAAAACCACATTTCTACAACCTAAAGTGATTTTTTTAGTATATTGTCCTATTGTCCATGATTCACATCCATATATTAAGACTGGTTCTACATAACATTTAAGAACTCTTTTTCTTGTTTCTGTTGTCAAAAATATATTACACAGTTTCTTCCTCATATACTCTATGTCAAAAAATCAAGGTTACCTCCTTGCCTTGTTAGTCGTATGGGGAATATGGTGTTAGTGACCATATTTTTCTATGACCACGGCACATTTTTGGGTGATGTGGTCGGTATCACGCCAGGCCGCCTTTACTTCCCCAAAAAATATATGGTACCCATTTTTAGAGGCTGGGTGAACCCCGAAAGTCTTGGTAGTCCGAAAAAAAATCCCGCTACTGATGGGATCGAACCCGGACCCTTTTAGCCAGGAAGTGAGCATATACCATCATCATCATGTGCCATGACGGTTGGCGTAGGCGATCATGTCCTTCCATAATCTTCTATCTACGGTGCATCGTATCAGTTCTGTTGTTGACTGTTTTCCATGCCATGACACCAAGCTATCCAGTATTTCTCTCTTTTGTCATCCACGATCTCTCATTCTTTTTATTTTGCCAGTTGTAACCAAGTATTCCAACATTCCTCTTCTCATGATGTGCCCGAAAAATGTTGATTGTTTCTTTCTAATGTTTTTTAAGAGCTCCCATTTTGTGTTGGCCTCTTTGAGAACTTCCTCATTGGTCTTTTTATCTGTCCAGGGAACTTTCAACATTCTTCTGAGAAATCCCATCTCTGTGGCCTCTAATCGTCTTTCCATTTGTTTGTCTACTGTCCATGATTCGCATCCATAAGTCATAATTGGTTCTATATAGCACTGATGAACTGTCTTTCTCACTTCTATTGACATAGATTTTTTCTATAAGATATTTTTCATTTTCTGAAACGTTATTTTGTCCTGAGCTATTCTGCTTTTTATTTCTGTGGTGCATCTTCCGTCCGTTGTTATTATTGTGCCCAAGTAGTTGACGCGTTGCACTTGTTTCACCTGTGTCTTGTTTATTTCTATGCTGCATGAGAGTGATGATTGTTTCTTTGATATAACCATTACTTCTGTTTTCTTACTGTTCAGACTGAGACCGTTTTTGTTGCTTTCTTTTACTATTATATCTATTATATTTTATATACAAACTATATTCTATATCTATCTATCTATCTATCTATCTATCTATCTATCTATCTATCTATCTATCTATCTATCTATCTATCTATCTATCTATCTATCTATCTATCTATCTATCTATCTATCTATCTATCTATCTATCTATCTATCTATCTATCTATCTATCTATCTATCTATCTATCTATCTATCTATCTATCTATCTATCTATCTATCTATCTATCTATCTATCTATCTATCTATCTATCTATCTATCTATCTATCTATCTATCTATCTATCTATCTATCTATCTATCTATCTATCTATCTATCTATCTATCTATCTATCTATCTATCTATCTATCTATCTATCTATCTATCTATCTATCTATCTATCTATCTATCTATCTATCTATCTATCTATCTATCTATCTATCTATCTATCTATCTATCTATCTATCTATCTATCTATCTATCTATCTATCTATCTATCTATCTATCTATCTATCTATCTATCTATCTATCTATCTATCTATCTATCTATCTATCTCTCTATCTATCTATCTGTCTGTCTGTCTGTCTGTCTGTCTGTCTGTCTGTCTGTCTGTCTGTCTGTCTGTCTGTCTGTCTGTCTGTCTGTCTGTCTGTCTGTCTGTCTGTCTGTCTGTCTATTGTCCTTTCGAGCCGAAGGCGGCACATAGGGCAGAACCACAATCTCAAAAACAGAAACCTTGCGTGCCAAAATGGCACATATTGCAGAGATCACCACTTCTAAAATCTATGATCTGTTTCCATAACAATACTTTTTACAATGACAGCTTGTCAAGCCATCGATCAACCTCCTTAGTCGCCTCTTACGACATGCCTGGAAGGTCACAGTGTCACTATTCTTTACCTCCCTCATAATGAGGCCCCGGTAACACACGGGAATATAAGAATAATATATTCTATATACAAACACAAAAATACATGTTTTGTAATTTTTTTTAAAATGTTGACTTTTCCCTTTCCACGCCTATTTTCTCGCCTTTATTACCGTTCTTTACATTAACCCCTTCTCCTGTACAGATATGCAGATTTAGTTATTTGTCCTCAATTATCTTCAGGCTCGTAAAAAACTTCGGAAATTCAAATCCTTTCCGCAATTTCCGGTTGCGTTTCGCTTACAGTGTGTACAGACTAAATGCTCCGTTCCTGCTATCTTTGATAGCGTCCAATTTCTTAAAGAAGCTATGAATATTGATGATAGTAGACGATCGATCCGTTCTGTGTCCCATCATTGGACGCTTTGCAGAGATTTGTCATTACTTCTGTTTCCAAAATGGCAGGATTGCCGCTTCCCCCCGCCATGTTCTTTTTTTCCTGACATGCGCACATGACCAGTAGATGGAAGAAATTGAGTGTCCCGTTATATCTCAATATCTGCTGCCCGTTTTAGGTTCTCTCTTGTGTGGAATCCAATTTTCTAAGTTTTTTTTTTTTCCAATGTATTTTTTGTTGGGGATTATATTTTCTTTTTTTTTTGTTGCTGTTTTTTTTGTGAACATTCCCTTTCGTTTTATGTCAGTGTCTTTCTTGTTAATATTACATTTCTTTTTGTTTGAGTGTCTTTATTGTGTGAGGTTCCATATTCCGTCTAAACCAGCACCACTCCTTTACGTGCACTGTAACCCTCAACCCTCATCTCCTCACTAAACCCTTTCCACCCCCTCAACCCTCATCTCCTCACTAAACCCTCGCCACCCCCTCAACCCTCATCTCCTCACTAAACCCTTTCCACCCCCTCAACCCTCATCTCCTCACTAAACCCTCGCCACCCCCTCAACCCTCATCTCCTCACTAAACCCTCGCCACCCCCTCAACCCTCATCTCCTCACTAAACCCTCGCCACCCCCTCAACCCTCATCTCCTCACTAAACCCTCGCCACCCCCTCAACCCTCATCTCCTCACTAAACCCTCGCCACCCCCTCAACCCTCATCTCCTCACTAAACCCTCGCCACTCCCTCAACCCTCATCTCCTCACTAAACCCTCGCCACTCCCTCAACCCTCATCTCCTCACTAAACCCTCGCCACTCCCTCAACCCTCATCTCCTCACTAAACCCTCGCCACCCCCTCAACCCTCATCTCCTCACTAAACCCTCGCCACCCCCTCAACCCTCATCTCCTCACTAACCCTCGCCACCCCCTCAACCCTCATCTCCTCACTAAACCCTCGCCACTCCATCAACCCTCATCTCCTCACTAAACCCTCGCCACTCCCTCAACCCTCATCTCCTCACTAAACCCTCGCCACCCCATCAACCCTCATCTCCTCACTAAACCCTCGCCACCCCCTCAACCCTCATCTCCTCACTAAACCCTCGCCACCCCATCAACCCTCATCTCCTCACTAAACCCTCGCCACCCCCTCAACCCTCATCTCCTCACTAAACCCTCGCCACCCCATCAACCCTCATCTCCTCACTAAACCCTCGCCACCCCCTCAACCCTCATCTCCTCACTAAACCCTCGCCACTCCATCAACCCTCATCTCCTCACTAAACCCTCACCACCACCCTCAACCCTCATCTCCTCACTAAACCCTCGCCACCCCCTCAACCCTCATCTCCTCACTAAACCCTCGCCACCCCCTCAACCCTCATCTCCTCACTAAACCCTCGCCACTCCATCAACCCTCATCTCCTCACTAAACCCTCGCCACTCCATCAACCCTCATCTCCTCACTAAACCCTCGCCACTCCATCAACCCTCATCTCCTCACTAAACCCTCGCCACTCCATCAACCCTCATCTCCTCACTAAACCCTCACCACCACCCTCAACCCTCATCTACTCACTAAACCCTCACCACCACCCTCAGCCCTCATCTCCTCACTAAACCTTCACCACCCCCCTCAGCCCTCATCTCCTCACTAAACCCTCACCACCCCCCCTCAACCCTCATCTCCTCACTAAACCCCCCCCCCAAACCCTCATCTCCTCATTAAACCCTCGCCACTCCCTCAATCCTCAGATCTATCCTAAGCAAATCAGTAAGCGACCACGAGCTAGGAAAGATCTTTGCCCTGGCCTCGAGCGCCGAGACTGCAGCGAAGCTCCTGGGGTCTGTGGTCTTCATCAACATCTACAGCGCAACTGTCAACATCTGGCCTGGTCTGGCTTATGTCTGTGGCGCCATTGTCTATCTGTTCTTGGCGGTACTCACGGTAGGTACTACTAGAATGATTTTTTCCACTTCAGATGAACAATTCAACAACACAACAAATAAATTCAACAACACAACAAGTAAATTCAACAACACAACAAGTAAATTCAACAGTACAACAAGTAAATTCAACAACACAACAAGTAAATTCAACAACACAACAAGTAAATTCAACAACACAACAAGTACATTCAACAACACAACAAATACATTCAACAACACAACAAGTAAATTCAACAACACAACAAGTAAATTCAACAGTACAACAAGTAAATTCAACAACACAACAAATACATTCAACAACACAACAAGTAAATTCAACAACACAACAAGTAAATTCAACAACACAACAAGTAAATTCAACAGTACAACAAGTAAATTCAACAACACAACAAGTAAATTCAACAACACAACAAGTAAATTCAACAACACAACAAGTACATTCAACAACACAACAAATACATTCAACAACAAAACAAGTAAATTCAACAACACAACAAGTAAATTCAACAACACAACAAATAAATTCAACAGTACAACAAGTAAATTCAACAACACAACAAGTAAACTCAACAACACAACAAATAAACTCAACAGCACGACAAATAAACTCAACAGCACAACAAATAAACTCAACAACACAACAAATAAACTCAACAGCACAACAAATAAACTCAACAGCACAACAAGTAAACTCAACAACACAACAAATAAACTTAGCAACACAACAAATAAACTTAGCAACACAACAAGTAAACTCAACAGTACAACAAATAAACTCAACAGCACAACAAATAAACTTAGCAACACAACAAATAAACTCAAAACAACACAACAAATAAACTTAGCAACACAACAAATAAACTTAGCAACACAACAAGTAAACTCAACAGTACAACAAGTAAACTCAACAGCACAACAAATAAACTTAGCAACACAACAAATAAACTTAGCAACATAACAAATAAACTCAACAACACAACAAATAAACTTAGCAACACAACAAATAAACTTAGCAACACAACAAGTAAACTCAACAGTACAACAAATAAACTCAACAGCACAACAAATAAACTTAGCAACACAACAAATAAACTTAGCAACACAACAAATAAACTCAACAGCACAACAAATAAACTTAGCAACACAACAAATAAACTCAACAACACAACAAATAAACTTAGCAACACAACAAATAAACTCAACAGCACAACAGGTAAACTTAGCAACACAACAAATAAACTCAACAGCACACCAAATAAACTATGCAACACAACAAATAAACTCAACAGCACAACAAATAAACTTAGCAACACAACAAATAAACTTAGCAACACAACAAATAAACTCAACAGCACAACAAATAAACTCAACAGCACAACAAATAAACTTAGCAACACAACAAATAAACTCAACAGCACAACAAATAAACTTAGCAACACAACAAATAAACTCAACAGCACAACAAATAAACTTAGCAACACAACAAATAAACTTAGCAACACAACAAATAAACTCAACAGCACAACAAATAAACTTAGCAACACAACAAATAAACTCAACAGCACAACAAATAAACTCAACAGCACAACAAATAAACTTAGCAACACAACAAGTAAACTCAACAGTACAACAAGTAAACTCAACAGCACAACAAATAAACTTAGCAACACAACAAATAAACTTAGCAACACAACAAATAAACTTAGCAACACAACAAATAAACTTAGCAACACAACAAATAAACTCAACAGTACAACAAGTAAACTCAACAGCACAACAAATAAACTTAGCAACACAACAAATAAACTTAGCAACACAACAAATAAACTCAACAACACAACACATAAACTTAGCAACACAACAAATAAACTCAACAGCACAACAAATAAACTTAGCAACACAACAAATAAACTCAACAGCACAACAAATAAACTTAGCAACACAACAAATAAACTCAGCAACACAAGAAATAAACTTAGCAACACAACAAATAAACTCAACAGCACAACAAATAAACTTAGCAACACAACAAATAAACTCAACAACACAACACATAAACTTAGCAACACAACAAATAAACTCAACAGTACAACAAATAAACTCAACAACACAACAAATAAACTCAACAGCTCAGACACAAAATACAATGAAAAAATCAACATCAACAAAACAGAAGTCATGAATGCCGCACTAAAGAAATAGAACATCAACATAACAATAGAAGATAGGAACTAAAACAAGTGGAGGAATTCAAATACCTAAGAAGTTTAATGACAAATTATAATTCACAAACTTGAGAAATAGACTTAAGATGCGTCAAAGCTTGTCAAACCATTGGACAGCTACCACCACTATTGTCCGAAAAGGAGATAACTCTAGAGGCAAAACGGACACTACAATAACAGAAGTCACCGAACACTTCTGGATACGCGGCCGAGCACATATGGGTGAAAATTCGCGTGCCAAGACGCCGATTCAAATCTCGTACTTTGCCTTTTACCTTTCATCATCATCATCAAGTACGAAGCCTGCTGGCGTAGGTGATCATGTCTCTCCACAACTTTCTATCACGACAGTTATTTATCATTTCTGTTGTTGACCTTCTGCCAAGCCATTCTCTTAAGCTGTCTGTTATTTTTTTCTCTTTGCTTCCCTCTATCTCTTCGTCCCTCAATGTTTCCAGTTGTTACAATATGTTCCAGCTGTTCTCTTCTCAATACATGGCCAAAAAATGATGATTGTTTCTTCCTAATATTGGAAATTAGCTCTCTTTTTGCTTTGACCTCTCTCAGAACATCTTCATTACTCTTCTTAGCTGTCCATGTTACTCTCAACATTCTTCTGTAAAACCACATTTCTACAGACTTCAGTGATTTTCTTGTCTGTTGTCCTATTGTCCATGATCCACATCCATATGTTATGACTGGCTCTACATAGCATTTAAGAACTCTTTTTCTTGTTTCTATTGTCAAAAATGGATTGCATAGTATCTTCCTCATATTTTGGAAAGCTGCTTTTGCCTGAGCCATTCTGTATCTCACTTCTGTAGATACTTCCGTCTGAGGTTAACAAAGTTCCCAGATATTTAAATTCTTTTTCCTGTTTTAATATTGTTCCACTTGTCTTGATTGTGCACTGATGTGATGTCTTTTTCTTTGCTGTTACCATTACTTCTGTCTTTTTGCTATTAAGGCTGAGTTTTTTTGTTGTTGCTTTCTTTCACTATAATGTCCAATGTTTCTTGTAACTCATTTCAGAAAACAAATTGAAGCATCAATTAATGTCACTTACTTCTCGATTCCAATAACAGTTTATGACTCGATCACTGCATCTGTAAGATAACCGCGATAGCTCAGTGGTTAGTGAACTGGACTACAAAGGACAAGAGGTAGGGTTCGATCCCAACCGACGGCTTACGGGTTCACCCAGCCTTAAATGGGTACCGGATTTTTTTTCTGGGAAAGTAAAGCGGCACGGGCGTAATACCGACCGCATTACCCCAAAAATCATGTGCTGAAGGTCTGTAAAATGTATGGTCACTAACACCATATTCCCTATACTCCATTTGGCGTGACGGGTCACTAACACCATATTCCCTATACTCCATTTGGCGTGACGGGTCACTAACACCATATTCCCTATACTCCATTTGGCGTGACGGGTCACTAACACCATATTCCCTATACTCCATTTGGCGTGACGGGTCACTTACACCATATTCCCTATACGCCACTTGGCGTGACGGGTCACTAACACCATATTCCCTATACGCCACTTGGCGTGACGGGTCACTAACACCATATTCCCTATACGCCACTTGGCGTGACGGGTCACTAACACCATATTCCCTATACGCCACTTGGCGTGACGGGTCACTAACACCATATTCCCTATACGCCACTTGGCGTGACGGTTCACTAACACCATATTCCCTATACGCCACTTGGCGTGACGGGTCACTAACACCATATTCCCTATACGCCTCATGGCATGACGGGGCTATTTACTCTTTTTTTGACTGTTTCTGTATGTACGCAGACAATGGGTAGGTCATTGCAGAGGTCAAAAATGCTTAGTCACCTTTGTCTACGTCCCTGGACATGCGGGAGTACGGGGAAATGAAAGAGCGGACAGGTTGCCTAGCTTTGCTTTCGTTGAAGACGGTCACTCAATGGATCGGGTAGACGTCATCAATTGCCTCAGATTTGTGGGAAGGGCACAGGACTTCGACAACCATGGATCCACGTCACTCCTTCGGATGAAAGAGATGGGAGTTAAGATGGGCACAGCCAGAAACGAGAAACTTAGTGGCCGTGTAAGAAGACTAGTCAACAAACACAGAACTGGAGTCGTCAGTCGCTGGACACTGCGAGACTTGCTGAGGACGGGATCTGAGCATCTCTGGACATATTCGGAGCGCAATGTTGATGACCCGCAAATAACTCAATAACTCAATAACTCAATAACTTAATAACTCAATAACTCAATAACTGTTGCTGTGCAAGTTTGCCGTTTTTCTATATTCATACTCGTTACTAATCTTCCCTTTGTAATAATACCAGCCGTGACATGATCTGTTTCACGTATCGCGATATTGATGTATCGAGTTTTCTTCAACCGTCAGCAATAATGCGACTCATAATCTGCTATGCTGCATCTTGACTCCCAAAGTAATCGATACAGTCCCCGTCAATTTCTAACTGTTTGGCTTGCAGACATTTGGCAGGTTGACATTTATACTTGGGGACATTTGATTGAGTGGACATTTAGCCGACTGACGCCTAGATAAAGAGAGTGTATCAATACGGTCATTATTTGAAATAATATTTATCAAAGCGCCTTTTAACTCTTGGGCAAGATTTAGATTTTTTTCACCTGCAAGTGGTGTTGCCCATTAAGAAGAAGATGATTACTGGCTGTGTCCTCATAGAGTGTGGGTGTTATTTGCTTTCTTTTATGTTCAGATAATTGAATTGTTAGTTATTTAGCATGTTAATAGTTACCATGTACACCGTATGAAAGATGGCCGTGTACCAAAAGATATATTCTACGGACAACTGGCAGATGGTAAAAAAACTAGGGGTCGCCCAAAACTTCGATTTGTAGATGTGAGTAAACGTGACATGAAGACTCTGAACATAAACCCTGCAGCATGGGAAGACATAGCTGCAGACCGCAAATCTCTGGAAACACACTCTAAAGGTTCACCTCAAACAAGAAGCAGACAGATTCATAGAGAAAGAGAATACACAGCGAAAGAAAAGAAAGGAAAAAATAAAATTTCTAGGGGCGCTGAAAAATCCATAGTCAACTATGACTGACGGAGGCTAGTACAGTCAACTATGACTGACGGAGGCTACTATAGTCAACTATGACTGACAGAGGCTAGTACAGTCAACTATGACTGGCGGAGGCTACTACAGTCAACTATGACTGACGGAGGCTACTACAATCAACTATGACTGACGGAGGCTACTACAGTCAACTATGACTGACCTAGGCTACTACAGTCAACTATGACTGACGGAGGCTACTCTAGTCAACTATGACTGACGGAGGCTACTCTAGTCAACTATGACTGACGGAGGCTACTCTAGTCAACTATGACTGACGGAGGCTACTCTAGTCAACTATGACTGACGGAGGCTACTCTAGTCAACTATGACTGACGGAGGCTACTCTAGTCAACTATGACTGACGGAGGCTACTCTAGTCAACTATGACTGGCGGAGGCTACTACTACTAGTAGTTACGCAAGACTTCCTTGAGGGAATTTTTAAAAGTGAAAGGTACTGGGAAAATGTGGCTGCGGATCGTAGCACATGGAGAGCAAACATACAAATTGGCACATCAACTTTCGAGAGAGTGGAGATGTCAAACCCAGAAGACAAAAGGCGCAAGAGAAAGGAAACAAAGCCGGGTACCGCCGGTACACCTTGCTCGTTCTGTGGATGGATCTATCTGTCCAGGATTGGCAAATTCAGCCACGAGAGAAGCTATTCAGTAAAGCAGCACCCAGTATGAGACACTAATACTTTACCAAACTACTGACTTATCGTGATTGCTTGCTACCAACCGTCTGTCAAGACGCCAAAGACCATATAAATAGTAATTTAATTTGATAGTTCTTTAGTTGAATATACATAGTTAGTTATTTAGTTAGTTGCGAATATTTATTTATTTAGTTAGTTAGTTGCATATATTTATTTAGTTATTTAGTTAGTTGCATATATCTATTTAGTTATTTAGTTAGTTGCATATATTTAGTTAGTTAGTTGCATGTATTTATTTAGTTTTTAGATTGTTACATATATTTATTTAGTTATTTGGTTAGTTGCATATATTTATTTAGTTATTTAGTTAGTTACATAAATTTAGTTAGTTATTTAGTTAGTTACATATATTTATTTAGTTATTTAGTTAATTACATATATTTATTTAGTTAGTTTCATATATTTAGTTAGTTATTTAGTTAGTTGCATATATTTATTTAGTTATTTAGTTAATTGCATATATTTATTTAGTTATTTAGTTAGTTGTATATATTTATTTAGTTATTTAGTTAGTTGCATATATTTATTTAGTTATTTAGTTAGTTGCGTATATTTATTTAGTTATTCAGTTAATTGCATATATTTATTTAGTTATTTAGTTAGTTGCATATATTTATTTAGTTATTTAGTTAGTTTCATATATTTATTTAGTTATTTAGTTAGTTGCATATATTTATTTAGTTATTTAGTTAGTTGCGTATATTTATTTAGTTATTTAGTTAGTTACATATATTTATTTAGTTATTTAGTTAGTTACATATATTTAGTTAGTTATTTAGTTAGTTACATATATTTATTTAGTTATTTAGTTAATTACATATATTTATTTATTTATTTAGTTAGTTTCATATATTTAGTTAGTTATTTAGTTAGTTACATATATTTATTTAGTTAGTTACATATATTTATTTAGTTATTTAGTTAGTTGCATATATTTAGTTAGTTATTTAGTTAGTTATTTAGTTACGTTATTTAGTTAGTTATTTAGTTAGTTATTTAGTTAGTTATTTAGTTAGTTATTTAGTTATTTGCATATATTTAGTTAGTTTTTTAGTTAGTTATTTAGTTAGTTCTTTAGTTAGTTATTTAGTTAGTTATTTAGTTATTTGCATATATTTAGTTAGTTATTTAGTTAGTTATTTAGTTAGTTATTTAGTTAGTTATTTAGTTAGTTATTTAGTTAGTTATTTAGTTAGTTATTCAATTATTTGCATATATTTAGTTAGTTTTTTAGTTGGTTTTTTAGTTAGTTATTTAGTTAGTTATTTAGTTAGTTATTTAGTTAGTTATTTAGTTAGTTATTTAGTTAGTTATTTAGTTAGTTATTTAGTTATTTGCATATATTTAGTTAGTTTTTTAGTTAGTTATTTAGTTAGTTATTTAGTTAGTTATTCAATTATTTGCATATATTTAGTTAGTTTTTTAGTTGGTTTTTTAGTTAGTTATTTAGTTAGTTATTTAGTTAGTTATTTAGTTAGTTATTTAGTTAGTTATTTAGTTAGTTATTTAGTTATTTGCATATATTTAGTTAGTTTTTTAGTTAGTTATTTAGTTAGTTATTTAGTTAGTTATTTAGTTAGTTATTCAATTATTTGCATATATTTAGTTAGTTTTTTAGTTGGTTTTTTAGTTAGTTATTTAGTTAGTTATTTAGTTAGTTTTTTAGTTAGTTATTTAGTTAGTTATTTAGTTAGTTATTTAGTTAGTTATTTAGTTATTTGCATATATTTAGTTAGTTATTTAGTTAGTTATTTAGTTAGTTATTTAGTTATTTAGTTAGTTATTTAGTTTTTTTTTAGTTAGTTATTTAGCTTTTTGCATATATTTAGTTAGGTATTTAGTTAGTTATTTAGTTAGTTATTTAGTTAGTTATTTAGTTAGTTATTTAGTTATTTGCATATATTTAGTTAGTTTTTTAGTTAGTTTTTTAGTTAGTTATTTAGTTAGTTATTTAGTTAGTTATTTAGTTAGTTATGTAGTTATTTGCATATATTTAGTTAGTTTTTTAGTTAGTTATTTAGTTATTTATTTAGTTAGTTGCATATATTTAGTTGGTTATTTAGTTAGTTATTTAGTTATTTATTTAGTTAGTTACATATAATTAGTTAGTTATTTACTTAGTTACATATAATTAGTTAGTTATTTACTTAGTTACATATATTTAGTTATTTATTTAGTTAGTTACATATATTTAGTTAGTTATTTAGTTAGTTACATATATTTAGTTATTTATTTAGTTAGTTACATATAATTAGTTAGTTATTTACTTAGTTATATATATTTAGCTAGTTATTTAGTTAGTTATTTAGTTAGTTATTTAGTTAGTTATTTAGTTAGTAACATATATCTAATTATTTATTTAGTTAGTTGCATATATTTAGTTAGTTATTTAGTTATGTACCTATGGTAAGTTATTTTTCTTTATTTACATTGTTCTACAGTAAGGCAGTTAAGTAATTAGTCGATTAGTTCGTTAGTTCACTACTAAGTTAATTAATCAATTAGTTATTTAGTTAGTTATTTGGTTGGTTGTTTAGTTAGCTAGTTAGTTTATTGGCTACATAGTTATTTAATTATGCATAAGCTATGTATTTAATTAGTTAGATATATCGTTGAAACGTTAGGTCGTTCGATCGTTAATTAGCTAGTTAGTTAGATCATTAGTTAGTTAATTAGGTACTTCGCTAGCTAGCTAGATCGTTAGTTAGTTAGTCAGTTAGTTAGTTAGTTAGTTAGTTAGTTAGTTAATTAGATCGTTAATTAGTTAGCTATTTAGTTAGGTTATTAGTTAGTTATATTGTTATTTTTTTAGTTAGTGTGTTAGTTAGACCGTTACTTGGTTATTTAGTTATAGTCCGTTCAGAAATTTATAATCACACCTGAATTAGCTTTGCGTGATAACCGCTTGTTATTTTGGTTTCGAATTTTGCATGCAATCTTAGAATATTGATGACGCAAAGATTTTGGTATTTTTTATTCCACAAAGACAACAGATTTTGCACATCAGCGAATTCCTTTGATCTTTTATGACGATATCACACAAGTTGATTCAAATTTTAGAGTTTACAGTAATCGTGTTAAATTTTCCAGTCTACTTCAATTCTTGTCAGAGGCGTATCTACATAGTGCTTAATTGTGGGTGTTGTTCGTTATGTGTATTTGCAAACATGAATTCAATTGGTTACAATTAGTCTCGTCCTTCGGTCACCATTAGACCCCAGGACGTCCTAACTGCAGCTGGAATTGAATTCATCTTAATTTTAATCATTCCGAATCTGACGATTCCAAGAGGTTGATAATCATTACTGGCTGGACAAATAGTAATCCATTTTGTTTCCAGTACTCATCTTCCACCCGCAACACATGTTCAACACACTTCTTTTGCATAGTTATAAATTTGCATTTCAAGCTCATTGTAATTTAGATATAAATGTTGGTATTTAAAGTCAACAAATTGTCTACTGGGTCCTCACAAAATTAATAAAAATACGCCTTCCCTTCGGTAATTAATGCCCAGGCCGTGGTGCGTCGTTCAATAACAATTCAGTTTTGTGCACGGGATTTTCCTGAAGTTAGTGTTTCTGCAATAGCCAAACTATTTTACGTGAACGACCGCACCAAATTAATGTATATATCCTGAAATGGTGTCAAATTTGAACAGGGTGAATTTAATATAGCCTAAAGAAGAAAACTTTTAAACTAGATCAAATTTCTCAGAGCAAAAAATATTTCTATAACGTCATCAATATTCTAAGATTCCATGCAAAATGTGAAACCAAAATAACAAGCGGTTATCATGCAAAACTAATCCAGGTGTGATTATAAATTTCTGAACGGACTATAGTTAGGTCGTTAGCTAGTTATTTAGTTAGTTAGTGCGATAGTTAGTTATTTAGTTAGTTATATAGCTAATTAGTTCATTAGATTTTTAGTTAGTTAGTTAGCAAATTTAGATAGTTAAATAATTAGCTAATTAATTAGTTAGTTAGATAGCATGTTAATTAATCAGTTAGATTATTTGTTAGTTAGTTAATTAGTTAGTTAACTAGGTCGTTAATTAATTAGGTAATTAGGTAGCTAACTAGATCGTTAGTAAGTGAGTTAATAGATCTTAAATTAGTTAGATATTTAGTTAGTTGGTTATTTAGTAAGATAGACAGTTGGTTAGATCATTACGTAGTTAGATATTTAGTTAGTTGGTTATTTAGTAAGATAGACAGTTGGTTAGATCATTACGTAGTTAGATATTTAGTTAGTTGGTTATTTAGTAAGATAGACAGTTGGTTAGATCATTACGTAGTTAGATACTTAGTTAGTTGGTTATTTAGTAAGATAGACAGTTGGTTAGATCATTACGTAGTTAGCTAATTTGTTTGTTAGATACTTAGTTAGCTGTTTATTTAGTAAGATAGACAGTTGGTTAGATCATTACGTAGTTAGCTTATTGGTTAGAATTTTCCTTAGTTAATTGGATCGATGGTTAGTTAGTTGGCTAGTTTATTTGCTAGTTAGTTAGCGAGTTAGCGAGTTAGCTAGTTAGTTAGTTAGTTAGTTAGTTATTTCGTTAGTTTTTTAATTAGTTAGATAGTTAGTTCGCTATTTTGTTAGTTAGTAATGTAGTTTGTTTGTTAATGAATTAGTTAGTTAGTTAGATAGTTCGCTATTTTGGTAGTTGGTAATGTAGTCTGTTAATTAATTAGTTAGTTAGTTTTTAATTAGATATTTAAATAGTTGGTGTGTTTGTTAATTAGCTGTCTTCTTAGTTATTTAGCGAAATTTTTTAACTTAGATGGTTAGCTAGATATTTAGTTAGCTAGTGAGTTAGTTAGCTACTTAGCTTGTTATTTGCTTAGTTAGTTATTTAACTAGTTGTTTAGCAAGATATTTAGAGAGTTATTTAGATAGTTAGTCACTGAATTAGTTCGTTAGTTAGATAATTGGTTAGTTAGTTACTTATTTACTTAGATTATTATTTATTTAACTATTTAGTTAATTATCTATTTAGTAAGTTAGTTATTTTTTTAGTTATATCTATAGTTAGTTAATTCATGTGTGTTACCGGGGCCTCATTATGAGGGAGGTAAAGAATAGTGACACTGTGACCAGCCAGGCATGTCGTAAGAGGCTACTAAGGAGATTGATCGATGGCTTGATAAGCTGTCATTGTAAAAAGTATTGTTATGGAAACAGAGCCATAGATTTTAGAAGTAGTGATCTCTGCAATATGTGCCACTTTGGCACGCAAGGTTTCTGTTTTTGAGAATGTGGTTCTGCCTATGTGCCGTCTTCTGCTCGAAAGGACAATAAATAAATAGATAGATAGTTAGTTAAATAGTTAGTTGGCTACTTTATTAGTTTTAGTTACTTATTTAGTTAGTTAGGTGGATAGATCATCAGTTAGTTAGTTACTCATATCGTTTGTGAGTTTTTAAGTTTGTTAGTTACTTATTTATATAGATGTTTAGTAAGATTTGTATTTAGTTAGTTATTTAATTGAAACCACATCGTAAACCTCAATAGGTTCTAAATCGCATTCAAAGTATATCCTTTCTCCTTTCCCCCTAACCCGCGGAAAAAGACTGACAACACCAGTTCTGTGCCATACCGCCTCGCGCTCTTAACTGACGTTTTAACACGATTCTTCTTGTGGTCTTTTCAAGGCTGTAGATTCACGTTCATATCTACTGCCTGATCCACATTACCCGTCTACTGCCTGGTCCACTACTCGTCTGCTGTATGGTCTACTACTCATCTACTGTCTGGTCAACTACCCGTCTACTGCCTGATCCACATTACCCGTCTACTGCCTGGTCCACTACTCGTCTACTGCCTGGTCCACTACTCGTCTACTGCCTGATCCACATTACCCGTCTACTGCCTGGTCTACTACTCGTCTACTGCCTGGTCCACTACTCGTCTACTGCCTGGTCTACTACCCGTCTACTGCCTGGTCCACTACTCGTCTACTGCCTGATCCACATTACCCGTCTACTGCCTGGTCTACTACTCGTCTACTGCCCGGTCCACTACTCGTCTACTGCCTGGTCTACTACCCGTCTACTGCCTGGTCCACTACTCGTCTACATTACCCGTCTACTGCTTGGTCTACTACTCGTCTACTGCCTGGTCCACATTACCGGTCTACTGCCTGGTCCACTACTCGTCTACATTACCCGTCTACTGCTTGGTCTACTACTCGTCTACTGCCTGGTCTACTACCAGTCTACTGCCTGGTCCACTACTCGTCTACATTACCCGTCTACTGCTTGGTCTACTACTCGTCTACTGCCTGATCCACATTACCGGTCTACTGCCTGGTCCACTACTCGTCTACTGCCTGGTCTACTACTCGTCTACTGTCTGGTCCACTACTCGTCTACTGTCTGGTCCACTACTCGATTACTGTCTGGTCTACTACTCGTCTACTGCCTGGTCCACTACTCGTCTACTGTCTGGTCCACTACTCGTCTACTGTCCGGTCCACTACTCGTCTTTTGTATGGTCCACTACTCGTCTACTGTCCGGTCCACTACTCGTCTTTTGTATGGTCCACTACTCGTCTTTTGGATGGACCACTACTCGTCTACTGCCTGGTCCACTACTCGTCTACTGCCTGGTCCACTACTCGTCTTTGGTCTGGTCCACTACTTGTTTACTGTGTGGTCCACTACTCGTCTACTGCCTTGTCCACTACTCGTCTACTGCCTGGTCCACTACTCGTCTCCTGTCCGGTCCACTACTCGTCTACTGCCAGGACCACTACTCGTCTACTGCCTGGTCCACTACTCGTCTCCTGTCCGGTCTACTACTCGTCTACTGCCTGGTCCACTACTCGTCTACTGCCTGGTCCACTACTCGTCTATGGTCTGGTCCACTACTCGTTTACTGTGTGGTCCACTACTCGTTTACTGTCTGGTCCACTACTCGTATACTGGCTGGTCCACTACTCATCTACTGCTTGGTACACTACTCGTCTACTGCCTGGTCTACTACTCGTCTACTGCCTGGTATACTACTCGTCTACTGCCTGGTCCACTACTCGTCTACTGCCTGGTACACTACTCGTCTACTGCCTGGTACACTACTCGTCTACTGCCTGGTACACTACTCGTCTACTGTCTGGTCCACTACTCTTAAAACTGCCTGGTCCACTACACGTCTACTGTCTGGCCCATTACTCTTAAAACTGCCTGATCCACTACTCGTCTACTGCTTGGTCTACTACTCGTCTACTGCCTGGTCCACTACTCGTCTACTGCCTGGTCCACCACTCGTCTACTGTCTGGTCCACTACTCTTAAAACTGCCTGGTCCACTACACGTCTACTGTCTGGCCCATTACTCTTAAAACTGCCTGATCCACTACTCGTCTACTGCCTGGTCTACTACTCGTCTACTGCCTGGTCTACTACTCGTCTACTGCCTGGTCCACTACTCGTCTACTGCCTGGTCCACTACTCGTCTACTGCCTGGTGTACTACTCGGCTACTGCCTGGTCCACTACTCGTCTACTGCCTGGTCCACTACTCTTCTACTGCCTGGTCCACTACTCGTCTACTGTCTGGTCCACTACTTGTCTACTGCCTGGTACACTACTCGTCTACTGCCTGGTCCACTACTCGTCTACTGTCTGGTCCACTACTCTTAAAACTGCCTGGTCCACTACACGTCTACTGTCTGGCCCATTACTCTTAAAACTGCCTGATCCACTACTCGTCTACTGCTTGGTCTACTACTCGTCTACTGCCTGGTCCACTACTCGTCTACTGCCTGGTCCACCACTCGTCTACTGTCTGGTCCACTACTGTTAAAACTGCCTGGTCCACTACACGTCTACTGTCTGGCCCATTACTCTTAAAACTGCCTGATCCACTACTCGTCTACTGCTTGGTCTACTACTCATCTACTGCCTGGTCTACTACTCGTCTACTGCCTGGTCCACTACTCGTCTACTGCCTGGTCCACTACTCGTCTACTGCCTGGTGTACTACTCGGCTACTGCCTGGTCCACTACTCGTCTACTGCCTGGTCCACTACTCTTCTACTGCCTGGTCTACTACTCGTCTACTGCCTGGTCTACTACTCGTCTACTGCCTGGTCCACTACTCGTCTACTGCCTGGTCCACTACTCGTCTACTGCCTGGTGTACTACTCGGCTACTGCCTGGTCCACTACTCGTCTACTGCCTGGTCCACTACTCTTCTACTGCCTGGTCCACTACTCGTCTACTGTCTGGTCCACTACTCGTCTACTGCCTGGTACACTACTCGTCTACTGCCTGGTACACTACTCGTCTACTGTCTGGTCCACTACTCTTAAAACTGCCTGGTCCACTACACGTCTACTGTCTGGCCCATTACTCTTAAAACTGCCTGATCCACTACTCGTCTACTGCTTGGTCTACTACTCGTCTACTGCCTGGTCCACTACTCGTCTACTGCCTGGTCCACCACTCGTCTACTGTCTGGTCCACTACTGTTAAAACTGCCTGGTCCACTACACGTCTACTGTCTGGCCCATTACTCTTAAAACTGCCTGATCCACTACTCGTCTACTGCTTGGTCTACTACTCATCTACTGCCTGGTCTACTACTCGTCTACTGCCTGGTCCACTACTCGTCTACTGCCTGGTCCACTACTCGTCTACTGCCTGGTGTACTACTCGGCTACTGCCTGGTCCACTACTCGTCTACTGCCTGGTCCACTACTCTTCTACTGCCTGGTCCACTACTCGTCTACTGTCTGGTCCACTACTCGTCTACTGCCTGGTCCACTACTCGTCTACTGCCTGGTCCACTACTCGTCTACTGCCTGGTCCACTACTCGTCTACTGCCTGGTCCACTACTCTACTGCCTGGTCCACTACTCGTCTACTGCCTGATCCACTACTCTTCTACTGCCTGGTCCACTACTCGTCTACTGCCTGGTCTACTACTCGTCTACTGCTTGGTCCACTACTCGTCTACTGCCTGGTCTACTACTCGTCTACTGCCTGGTCCACTACTCGTCTACTGCCTGGTCAACTACTCGTCTACTGCCTGGTCTACTACTCGTCTACTGCCTGGTCCACTACTACTCTACTGCCAGGTCCACTACTCGTCTACTGCCTGGTCCACTACTCGTCTACTGCCTGGTGTACTACTCGTCTACTGCCTGGTCCACTACTCGTCTACTGCCTGGTCCACTACTCGTCTACTGCCTGGTCCACTACTCGACTACTGCCTGGTCCACTACTCGTCTACTGTCTGGTCCACTACTCGTCTACTGCCTGGTCCACTACTCGTCTACTGCCTGGTCCACTACTCGTCTACTGCCTGGTCCACTACTCGTCTACTGCCTAGTCCACTACTCGTCTACTGCCTGGTTCACTACTCGTCTACTGCCTGGTCCACTACTCGTCTACTGCCTGATCCACTACTCGTCTACTGCCTGGTCCACTGCTCGTCTACTGCCTGGTTCACTACTCGTCTACTGCCTGGTCTACTACTCGTCTACTGCCTGGTCTACTACTCGTCTACTGCCTGGTCTACTACTCGTCTACTGCCTGATCCACTCCTCGTCTACTGCCTGGTCCACTACTCGTCTACTGCCTGATGCACTACTCGTCTACTGTCTGGTCCACTACTCGTCTACTGCCTGGTCTACTACTCGTCTACTGCCTGATCCACTACTCGTCTACTGCCTGGTCCACTACTCGTCTACTGCCTGGTCCACTACTCGTCTACTGCCTAGTCCAATACTCGTCTACTGCCTGGTCCACCACTCGTCTACTGCCTAGTCCACTACTCGTCTACTGCCTGGTCCACTACTCGTCTACTGCCTGGCCCACTACTCGTCTACTGCCTAGTCCACTACTCGTCTACTGCCTGGTTCACTACTCGTCTACTGCCTGGTCCACTACTCGTCTACTGCCTGGCCCACTACTCGTCTACTGCCTAGTCCACTACTCGTCTACTGCCTGGTTCACTACTCGTCTACTGCCTGGTCCACTACTCGTCTACTGCCTGGTCCACTGCTCGTCTACTGCCTGGTTCACTACTCGTCTACTGCATGGTCTACTACTCGTCTACTGCCTAGTCCACTACTCGTCTACTGCCTGGTTCACTACTCGTCTACTGCCTGGCCCACTACTCGTCTACTGCCTAGTCCACTACTCGTCTACTGCCTGGTTCACTACTCGTCTACTGCCTGGCCCACTACTCGTCTACTGCCTGGTTCACTACTCGTCTACTGCCTGGCCCACTACTCGTCTACTGCCTAGTCCACTACTCGTCTACTGCCTGGTTCACTACTCGTCTACTGCCTGGTCCACTACTCGTCTACTGCCTGGTCCACTGCTCGTCTACTGCCTGGTTCACTACTCGTCTACTGCCTGGTCTACTACTCGTCTACTGCCTGGTCTACTACTCGTCTACTGCCTGGTCCACTACTCGTCTACTGCCTGGCCCACTACTCGTCTACTGCCTAGTCCACTACTCGTCTACTGCCTGGTTCACTACTCGTCTACTGCCTGGTCCACTACTCGTCTACTGCCTGGTCCACTGCTCGTCTACTGCCTGGTTCACTACTCGTCTACTGCCTGGTCTACTACTCGTCTACTGCCTAGTCCACTACTCGTCTACTGCCTGGTTCACTACTCGTCTACTGCCTGGCCCACTACTCGTCTACTGCCTAGTCCACTACTCGTCTACTGCCTGGTTCACTACTCGTCTACTGCCTGGCCCACTACTCGTCTACTGCCTGGTTCACTACTCGTCTACTGCCTGGCCCACTACTCGTCTACTGCCTAGTCCACTACTCGTCTACTGCCTGGTTCACTACTCGTCTACTGCCTGGTCCACTACTCGTCTACTGCCTGGTCCACTGCTCGTCTACTGCCTGGTTCACTACTCGTCTACTGCCTGGTCTACTACTCGTCTACTGCCTGGTCTACTACTCGTCTACTGCCTGGTCTACTACTCGTCTACTGCCTGATCCACTCCTCGTCTACTGCCTGGTCCACTACTCGTCTACTGCCTGATCCACTACTCGTCTACTGCCTGGTCCACTACTCGTCTACTGCCTGGTCCACTACTCGTCTACTGCCTGGTCCACTACTCGTCTACTGCCTGGTCTACTACTCGTCTACCGCCTGATCCACTACTCGTCTACTGCCTGGTCCACTACTCTACAGCCTGATCCACTACTCGTCTACTGCTTGGTCCACTACTCTACTGCCTGATCCACTACTCGTATACTGCCTGGTCCACTACTCTACTGCCTGATCCACTACTCGTCTACTGCCTGGTCCACTACTCTACTGCCTGATCTACCACTCGTCTACTGCCTGGTCCACTACTCTACTGCCTGATCCACTACTCGTCTACTGCCTGGTCCACTACTCTACTGCCTGATCCACTACTCATCTACTGCCTGGTCCACTACTCTACTGCCTGGTCCACTACTCTACTGCCTGGTCCACTACTCGTCTACTGCCTGGTCCACTACTCGTCTACTGCCTGGTCTACTACTCGTCTACTGTCTGATCCACTACTCGTCTACTGCCTGGTCCACTACTCTACTGCCTGATCCACTACTCGTCTACTGCCTGGTCCACTACTCTACTGCCTGATCCATTACTCGTCTACTGCCTGGTCCACTACTCTACTGCCTGATCCACTACTCGTCTACTGCCTGGTCTACTACTCTACTGCCTGGTCCACTACTCTACTGCCTGATCCACTACTCGTCTACTGCCTGGTCCACTACTCTACTGCCTGGTCCACTACTCTACTGCCTGGTCCACTACTCTACTGCCTGGTCCACTACTCTACTGCCTGGTCCACTACTCTACTGCCTGATCCACTACTCGTCTACTGCCTGGTCCACTACTCTACTGCCTGGTCCACTACTCTACTGCCTGATCCACTACTCGTATACTGCCTGGTCCACTACTCGTCTACTGCCTGGTCTACTACTCGTCTACTGCCTGGTCCACTTTTCGGAAAAAAAACAGATCACTTGATTTGGCGACGTGATAAGACAGAAAGATCATAACAGAACACAATGAGTTATTAATAAACGTTGCGAGAACACCAGACTCAAAGGCTGACAACGAAAAAAAAAAGATTGACGAAATATTAGAAACACTAAAGACTAAGGCAAAGTTCAACAGAAAAGAAAAGAACACAAATTAAATCTCCCCTCGAAGCTGAAAGGCAAATGAGGAAGGAAAGAATAATAATAAGAAGAATACATGATAAATACCTTCTAGTGATCATTTTCTCAACAGTAGTCCTCAAATCTTCGTTTAGCCTACCCAGTTTACGGCCTCACCACGTCCAACTCCAGCCTTGGAAGGGACCCCTGAACGTATATGTTTGAGATCCGCTGACACAGATACTACTCAATCTCAAGGGATTGAGTGACAGCTGTGTTGAACTCCTATATTTTTTTCTAGCGGCTTAAAACATCTAAAGGGTGACTCGTGTTTTTGACTGAATACACATTTTGAATTATAAACAAAAAGCTTTCGCGATTGAGTAAATAAATAAATCACATTAAGTGTTGGATCTATGGCTTGTAACCAAGTACCGTTGTCATTCATTGATTTCGTTACGCAATGACGCAATCATACGCTAATATAGACCCGGTGGATGTACAGCTGTTGGTAAGTGGATAACCGTTTGAGTTGTTGGAGATAAGACAGGAACGTACAAATAAAATAGATAAACCACAAAAGTATTGACCATTTAATAGGATTGAAAAGAAAATAATCACTGGAGGCTGTAGAAATGTGGTTTTACAGAAGAAGGTTGAGAATATTGTGGACAGCTAAGAAGAGTAATGAAAACGTTCTGAAAGAGGCCAAAGCAAAACGAGAGCTAATTTCAATATTATGAACAAACAATCATCATTTTTTGGCCATGTAATGAGAAGAGAACAACTGGAATATATTGTAACAACTGGGAAAATTTAGGGACGGAGAGATAGAGGGAAGCAAAGAAATAAAATACCAGACAGTTTAAGAGAATGGCTTGGCCGTAGGTCAACAACAGAAATGATAAATAACTGTCGAGATCGAAAGTTGTGGAGAGACATGATCACCTACGCCAGCAGCATGATACTTGATGATGATGATGATGTTCTACATTTCTCTTCAGGTTATGTCAAACATTGAAGTTCTTGGTGGATGCTAGG
This sequence comes from Megaustenia siamemsis, assembly GCA_032433765.1. NCBI lineage: Eukaryota > Metazoa > Mollusca > Gastropoda > Stylommatophora > Ariophantidae > Megaustenia > Megaustenia siamemsis. Next base: position 18,524,634 of record JAVIAB010000026.1, on the reverse strand, counting down.
TGTGGATGTGTGGACGTTAGGTGTTGGTGTGTGGATGTTAGACGTGTGTTGTGGATGGACGTTATGTGTAGATCTATGTATGTTAAGTGTAAATCGAAGGATATTAAGTGTTGATATTGTTGCTATTGTTGTTATTATGGATCCAGAAACATGTGAGCTGACCCCCTTCGGCCCATTGCCATGTAATGATATCTGCAGGTATTTCTGAGCTCCCTTGTAGTTCCCTACAAGGTGTTCCACTTATTATGGTTATTGAGCATGTAGAGTTGTTTTGATGTCAGTGATCTTTGGATATTCAAACAGGTGATGTTTTACTGTCTCATGTGGGTGTTCACAGAGTGGACATGCTGGAGATTAGTTTTGTTGTATTCTATTGATGTGGTTGTTCAGTGGTACATGACCATCGTTGTATTCTATTGATGTGGTTGTTCAGTGGTACAAGACCGGTACTCTGTTTAAAGATGGTGGTTTGGTCTCTTTTTTTCTGTTGTTAATGCTGTCATGGTGGTTTGGTCTCTTTTTTATGTTGTTAATGCTGTCATGGAGGTTTGGTCTCTTTTTTTATGTTGTTAATGCTGTCATGGAGGTTTGGTCTCTTTTGTTATGTTGTTAATGCTGTCATGGAGGTTTGGTCTCTTTTGTTATGTTGTTAATGCTGTCATGGAGGTTTGGTCTCTTTTGTTATGTTGTTAATGCTGTCATGGAGGTTTGGTCTTCTTTGTTATGTTGTTAATGCTGTCATGGAGGTTTGGTCTCTTTTGTTATGTTGTTAATGCTGTCATGGAGTTTTGGTCTCTTTTGTTATGTTGTTAATGTTGTCATGGAGGTTTTGTCTCTTTTGTTATGTTGTTAATGCTGTCATGGAGGTTTGGTCTCTTTTGTTATGTTGTTAATGCTGTCATGGAGGTTTGGTCTATTTTGTTATGTTGTTAATGTTGTCATGGAGGTTTGGTCTCTTTTGTTATGTTGTTAATGCTGTCATGGAGGTTTGGTCTCTTTTGTTATGTTGTTAATGCTGTCATGGAGGTTTGGTCTCTTTTGTTATGTTGTTAATGCTGTCATGGAGGTTTGGTCTCTTTTGTTATGTTGTTAATGTTGTCATGGAGGTTTTGTCTCTTTTGTTATGTTGTTAATGCTGTCATGGAGGTTTGGTCTCTTTTGTTATGTTGTTAATGCTGTCATGGAGGTTTGGTCTATTTTGTTATGTTGTTAATGTTGTCATGGAGGTTTGGTCTCTTTTGTTATGTTGTTAATGCTGTCATGGAGGTTTGGTCTCTTTTGTTATGTTGTTAATGCTGTCATGGAGGTTTGGTCTCTTTTGTTATGTTGTTAATGTTGTCAACACCACAGAAATAAAAAGCAGATTAGCTCAGGCCAAAATATCGTTTCAGAAAATGAAAAAAAATCTAATGCAACAAGTCTATGTCAATAGAAGTGAGAATGAGAGTTCATCGGTGCTATTTAGAACCAATTCTGACCTATGGAAGCGAATCATGGACAATAGCAAAATAAATGAAAAGACGACTAGAGGCGACAGATATGGGATTTCTCAGAAGAGTGTTGAAAGTTCCCTGGACAGCTAAAAAGACCAATGAGGAAGTTCTTAAAAAGGTCAACACAAAATGGGAACTTTTAAAAAACATCAGAAAGAAACAATCAACATTTTTCGGGCACATCATAAGAAGAGGAAAGTTGGAATACTTGGTTACAACTGGCAAAATACAGGGAAAGAGGGATCGCGGACGACAAAGAGAGAAGATGCTAGATAGCTTGGTGTCATGGCACGGAAAACAGTTAAGAGAATTGATACATTGCAAGATGGATAGTAGATTGTGGAGGGACATGATCGCCTACTCCAACCGGTATGGCACATGGTGATGATGAATGTTTTCATGATGATTTTGGCCTTGACATGTATCTAAAACGATCCCTACCTGTTTTTCCCATGGCCCATCGATTCAGCCATTCTCTACTTGTATTGTGTATGTTTTGTTTGTCTGTGTTTAATGAGATGTCAGTGTTAAATTGTGTCTGTCTGGACCCTCTCTGAGCTAATGTATCTGCCTTGTCATTTCCGGGTGTGTTGGAGTGTCCTGGGAATCAATGCATCACTGGCCTTAAGTCATGTATAGATGTATGGATGTTAAGTGTGGATATGTGGATGTTTAGTGTGGATATGTGGATGTTTAGTGTGGATATGTGGATGTTAAGTGTGGCTATGTTTATGTTACATATGGATATGTGGATGTTAAGTGTGGTTATGTTTATGTTACATATGGATATGTGGATGTTAAGTGTGGTTATGTTTATGTTACATATGGATATGTGGATGTTAAGTGTGGTTATGTTTATGTTACATATGGATATGTGGATGTTACATATGGATATGTTGATGCTACAAATGGATGTGTGGATGTTACGGATGGATATGTGGATGTTAAGTGTGGATATATTGATGTTACATGTGGATATGTGGATGTTACATATGGACATGTGGATGTTAAGTGTGGATATGTGGATGTTACATATGTATATATGGATGTTAAGTGTGGATATGTGGATGTTAAGTATGGATATGTGGATGTTACGTGGGGATTTTTTTAATGTTAAGTATGGATATTTTAGAAGCAGTGATCTCTGCAATATGTGCCACTTTGGCACGCAAGGTTTCTGCTTTTGAGATTGTGGTTCTGCCCTATGTGCCGTCTTCGGCTCGAAAGGACAATAGATAGATAGATGGATATGTGAATGTTACGTGAGGATTTTTGATCTGAAGTGTGGATTTCGCCTGTAGATTTTTGAATGTTTAGTGGTGGATAAGTGTCTATGCACGTAAAATAATAAACCAGACTAAGACGACGGCCACGGAATTGATTAATTCATCTAGGAAGGAAACATCTACAGCATGGGAATAGCTTGAGCATACACTCCATTGTCTGCTTCTGTTAAATCGGTGCTGTTTGATACAGGTTTCTCAGTGGCGCTGTACCATTCTGTTACCCTAACGGTGTGGTATTTATAGGGCACTGTTCTCTCTATTTCTCTATATTTTCTATTATCTCTCTGTTCTCTTTGTCTCATCTCTCTGACTCTTCTCTAGCTTTTTCCCCTCTCATCTATTCTCTCTCTGTCCCTTCTCTTTCTCTCTTCTCACTCTGTCTCTTCTCTGCCTCTTCTATCTCCTCTCTCTCTTCTCTCTCATCTCTCTCTTTTCTCTCTCTCTTCTCTCTCTTTCTCTTCTCTCTTCTCTTTCTTCTCACTCTCTCGTCTCTCTTTTCCCTCTCTCTTCTCTTTATTCTCACTTCTCTCTCTTCTCTTCTCTTCTCTCTCTTCTCTCACTGTTTCTTCTCTCTCTCTTCTCTCTCTCTCTCATCTCTCTACTCTCTCTTCTCTTTCTCTTTTTCTTCTCTCTCTTCTCTCTCTCATCTATCTTTCTTCTATCTCTCCTCTCATCTTTCTCTTCTCTCCATTCTCTCTCTTCTCTCTCATCTCTCTCTCCTCTCATTTCTCTCTCTTCTCTCTTTTTTCTCTCTGTGTCTCTTCTCTCTCTCCTCTCTCTTCTCTTCTCTCTCTCTTCTCTCTCTCTTCTCTCTCTCTTCTCTCTCTCTTCTCTCTCTCTCTCTCTCTCTCATCTATCTTTCTTCTATCTCTCCTCTCATCTTTCTCTTCTCTCCATTCTCTCTCTTCTCTCTCCTCTCTCTCTCCTCTCATTTCTCTCTCTTCTCTCTTTTTTCTCTCTGTGTCTCTTCTCTCTCTCTTCTCTCTCTCTTCTCTCTCTCTTCTCTCTCTCTTCTCTCTGTCTCTTCTCTATCTCCTCTCTCCTTTCTCTTCTCTCTCAGTTTATTCTATCTTCTCTCTCTCTTCTCTCTGTCTCTTCTCTATCTCCTCTCTCTTCTCTCTCTCTTCTCTCTCTCTTCTCTCTCTCTCTTCTCTCTGTCTCTTCTCTATCTCCTCTCTCCTTTCTCTTTTCTCTCAGTTTATTCTATCTTCTCTCGTCCTCTCTCTTCCTGTCTCTTCTCTATCTCTTCTATCTCTTCTCTCTCCTCTCTTATCTCTTCTTTCTTTTCTTTCTCTTCTCTCACTTATCTCTCTTCTCTATCCTCTCTCTCTTCTCTCTCCTCTATCCTCTCTTTTCTCTCCGTTTTTTCTCACCTTTCTCTCCGTCGCTCGCTCGTCTCTCACTTCTCTCTCACTTCCCTCTCGTCTTCCACTCTTCTCTCTCTCTGTCTCTTTTCTCTTCTCTCTCTCTGTCTCTTTTCTCTTCTCTATCCTCTCTCTTCTCTCGCCTCTCTCTCTCTCTTCTCTCTCCTCTCTCTTCTCTCTCCTCTCTTTTCACTCTCCTCTCTCTCTCTTCTCTCTCCTCTCTCTTCTCTCTCCTCTCTTTTCACTCTCCTCTCTCTCCTCTTTCTTTTCTCTCCTTTCTCTCTGTCTCTTCTCTCACTTCTCTCTAGTCTTCCTCTCTTTTCTCTCTCTGTCTCTTTTCTCTTCTCTCTCCTCTCTCTTCTCTCTCTCTTCTCTCTCCTCTATCTCATCTCTCTTTTCTTTCTGTCTCTTCTCTATCTCCTCTCTCTTCTCTCTCTCTCTCTCTCTTCTCTCTGTCTCTTCTCTATCTCCTCTCTCCTTTCTCTTTTCTCTCAGTTTATTCTATCATCTCTCTTCCTCTCTCTTCCTGTCTCTTCTCTATCTATTCTATCTCTTTTCTCTCTTCTCTCTCTTCTCTCTCCTCTCTTATCTCTTCTTTCTTTTCTTTCTCTTCTCTCACTTATCTCTCTCCTCTCTCCTCTATCCTCTCTTTTCTCTCCTTTTTTCTCACCTTTCTCTCCGTCGCTTCTCTCTCTCTGTCTCTTTTCTCTTCTCTCTCCTCTCTCTTCTCTCGCCTCTCTCTCTCTTCTCTCTCCTCTCTCTTCTCTCTCCTCTCTTTTCACTCTCCTCTCTCTCATCTTTCTTTTCTCTCCTTTCTCTCTGTCTCTTCTCTCACTTCTCTCTAGTCTTCCTCTCTTTTCTCTCTCTGTCTCTTTTCTCTTCTCTCTCTTCTCTCTCCTCTCTCTTCTCTCTCTCTTCTCTGTCCTCTATCTCATCTCTCTCTTCTTTCTGTCTCTTCTCTATCTCCTCTCTCTTCTCTCTCTCTTCTCTCTCTCTTCTCTCTGTCTCTTCTCTATCTCCTCTCTCCTTTCTCTTTTCTCTCAGTTTATTCTATCTTCTCTCTTCCTCTCTCTTCCTGTCTCTTCTCTATCTCTTCTATCTCTTCTCTCTCTTCTCTCTCTTCTCTCTCCTCTCTTATCTCTTCTTTCTTTTCTTTCTCTTCTCTCACTTATCTCTCTTCTCTCTCCTCTATCCTCTCTTTTCTCTCCTTTTTTTCTCACCTTTCTCTACGTCTCTTCTCTCTTCTCTCTCTCTGTCTCTTTTCTCTTCTCTCTCCTCTCGTCTCTCTCTCTCTCTTCTCTCTCCTCTCTCTTCTCTCTCCTCTCTTTTCACTCTCCTCTCTCTCATCTTTCTTTTCTCTCCTTTCTCTCTGTCTCTTCTCTCACTTCTCTCTAGTCTTCCTCTCTTTTCTCTCTCTGTCTCTTTTCTCTTCTCTCTCCTCTCTCTTCTCTCTCTCTTCTCTCTCCTCTATCTCATCTCTCTCTTCTCTCTGTCTCTTCTCTATCTCCTCTCTCTTCTCTCTCTCTTCTCTCTCTCTTCTCTCTGTCTCTTCTCTATCTCCTCTCTCCTTTCTCTTCTCTCTCAGTTTATTCTATCTTCTCTCTCTCTTCTCTCTGTCTCTTCTCTATCTCCTCTCTCTTCTCTCTCTCTTCTCTCTCTCTCTCTTCTCTCTGTCTCTTCTCTATCTCCTCTCTCCTTTCTCTTTTCTCTCAGTTTATTCTATCTTCTCTCGTCCTCTCTCTTCTATCTCTTCTCTCTCTTCTCTCTCTTCTCTCTCCTCTCTTATCTCTTCTTTCTTTTCTTTCTATTCTCTCACTTATCTCTCTTCTCTATCCTCTCTCTCTTCTCTCTCCTCTCTTCTCTATCCTCTCTTTTCTCTCCTTTTTTTCTCACCTTTCTCTCCGTCGCTTCGCTCGTCTCTCACTTCTCTCTCACTTCCCTCTCGTCTTCCACTCTTCTCTCTCTGTGTCTCTTTTCTCTTCTCTCGCCTCTCTCTCTCTTCTCTCTCCTCTCTCTTCTCTCTCCTCTCTTTTCACTCTCCTCTCTCTCATCTTTCTTTTCTCTCCTTTCTCTCTGTCTCTTCTCTCACTTCTCTCTAGTCTTCCTCTCTTTTCTCTCTCTGTCTCTTTTCTCTTCTCTCTCCTCTCTCTTCTCTCTCTCTTCTCTCTCCTCTATCTCATCTCTCTCTTCTTTCTGTCTCTTCTCTATCTCCTCTCTCTTCTCTCTCTCTTCTCTCTCTCTTCTCTCTGTCTCTTCTCTATCTCCTCTCTCCTTTCTCTTTTCTCTCAGTTTATTCTATCTTCTCTCTTCCTCTCTCTTCCTGTCTCTTCTCTATCTCTTCTATCTCTTCTATCTCTTCTCTCTCTTCTCTCTCTTCTCTCTCCTCTATTATCTCTTCTTTCTTTTCTTTCTCTTCTCTCACTTATCTCTCTTCTCTATCCTCTCTCTCTTCTCTCTCCTCTCTCCTCTATCCTCTCTTTTCTCTCCTTTTTTCTCACCTTTCTCTCCGTCGCTTCTCTCTTCTCTCACTCTCTCTTTTCTCTCTCACTTCCCTCTCGTCTTCCACTCTTCTCTCTCTCTGTCTCTTTCTCTTCTCTCTCCTCTCTCTTCTCTCGCCTCTCTCTCTCTCTTCTCTCTCCTCTCTTTTCACTCTCCTCTCTCTCCTCTTTCTTTTCTCTCCTTTCTCTCTGTCTCTTCTCTCACTTCCCTCTCGTCTTCCACTCTTCTCTCTCTCTGTCTCTTTTCTCTTCTCTCTCCTCTCTCTTCTCTCTCTCTTCTCTCTCCTCTATCTCATCTCTCTCTTCTTTCTGTCTCTTCTCTCTCTGTATCTCTTCTCTCTCTCTTCTCTCTCTTCTCTCTCTTCTCTCTCTTCTCTCTCTTCTCTCTCTTCTATCTCTCTCTCTCTTATCTGTTCTCTTTCTATACTCTCTCTCCTTTCTCTCTTCACTTACTATTTTCTATCTATTTTTTCCCTCTCTCTCGCCTCTTTTTCTCCTCTCACTCTCTCTCTCTCTCACGACATAATTCCTAATTCCGTCTCTCCAAGTCACTCCAAGAATTGTTATCAAACTGCCCGTCTATGTTGCGACAAGCTCTCTGACATTTATTCGTGAGCGGCCATGTTTGCCAGTGATACACAGGGTGGGTTATTGAGGTGTGACTCACTCCGATAACAGAAGAGATCTTAGTGACCTACGCTGGGTGAAATAGTAAACCCTGACACGGTAGTGACATCGTTGAGCCAGTGGTGGGGTGTACTAAACACTCCAAAGTATGGTGACAGCCTTACAAGGAAGGAGCACAACACAATAATGACGTTTCGGCCTGTGGCCTTCTTCAGAATACAGGGACAACGACAACAAACGGTGAAGCACAATTATCTATAACTACATGTTAGATGATCAAGTGGAGGGAGAGGAAAGTAGGATGTTGAAATAAGAAAGGAGAGGGAAGAGAGAAATGAATACTACATGAGGAGAGGTAGGATGGGCGTCAAGATATATAAAATAGAAAAAGAGAAAAATATTATAAAAAAAGAGAAAAATGTATAATAAAATACACTTAGCTTAAAACAGCAAGTCTGCCCTCCGTGCTGGAACAATTCTCTCCACTGGAACTTTTGTTTCAGCACGGAGGGCAGACTTGCTGTTTTAAGCTAAGTGCATTTTATGATACATTTTTCTCTTTTTCTATTTTAGATATATTGTCTTTAAACCATAGACAACTCATGGTTTATACATACACAGCTCATATACTACACATATACAACTCATAGACTGTCATAGACAACTCATGGTTTATACATACACAGCTCATATACTACACATATACAACTCATAGACTGTCATAGACAACTCATGGTTTATACATACACAGCTCATATACTACACATATACAACTCATAGACTGTCATAGACAACTCATGGTCTATGCATACACATCTCATATACTACACATATGCAACTCATAGACTGTCATAGACAACTCATGGTCTATGCATACACAGCTCATATACTACACATAGACGACTCATAGACAACTCATGGTCTATACATACACAGCTCATATTCTACACATATACAACTCATAGACTGTCATAGACAACTCATGGTTTATACATACACAGCTCATATACTACACATATGCAACTCATAGACTGTCATAGACAACTCATGGTCTATGCATACACAGCTCATATACTACACATAGACGACTCATAGACAACTCATGGTCTATACATACACAGCTCATATACTACACATAGAGAACTCATAGACTACACATAGACAGCTCATAGACTACACATAGACAACTCAAACATATAAACAACTCATAGACTACACATAGACAACTCATAGACTACACATAGACAACTCATAGACTACACATAGACAACTCATAGACTAGACATAGTCAACTCATGGACTACACATAGTCAACTCATGGACTACACATAGACTAGACTACACATAGGCAATTCATAGACTACATATAGACAATTCATAGACTACACATAGACAACTCATAGGCTACACATAGACAACTCATAAACAACACATAGACTACACATAGACAACTCATGGACTACACATAGACTAGACTACACATAGATAACTCATGGACTACACATAGACTAGACTACACATAGATAAGTCATGGACTACACATAGACTAGACTACACATAGATAACTCATGGACAACACATAGACTAGACTACACATAGATAACTCATGGACTACACATAGACTAGACTACATATAGATAACTCATGGACTACACATAGACTAGACTACACATAGACTAGACTACACATAGACTAGACTACACATAGATAACTCATGGACTACACATAGACTAGATTACACATAGATAACTCATGGACTACACATAGACTAGACTACACATAGATAACTCATGGACTACACATAGACTAGACTACACATAGACTAGACTACACATAGACTAGACTACACATAGACAACTCATAGACTACACATAGACTATACATAGATAACTCATAGACCTTTCTTTCTTTCTATTTTTGTTTCCTCTTGAAGACGTTCGGGAGCCGAGGGAAGTTCAAATCTCTAGCTCTTGCCCTTCTGGCGGCCTCAACCATTGTCAATTGATGTATCGGTTCTTTGTTGTTGTCAATACATCTCCACCCTGCCTATACTATGTTCTCTTCTCTGGCTCTTCTTTTATTATATGGTTTGTTTGGTATAGAATCTCTTGGTATTTTTTCTATTTGGACAGGCCATCTTATTTCTTTTTACTGTTTGTAGCTTTCGTACTCTTCGCGCGATGATTCTTAGTAATATCATAGTTAGTGACTCGTAAGGCTTATTGTGCGATGATCATCGCATTTAATCGCAGTAGATTTCTTTGGTAGGGCTATGAATATTGATTGGAGCAGGTCGTCTAGTATATATCCACTGTTGTAGATATCATTCAATATTTATTGTTTTTTTTTAAATATTTCTATTCCAAAATCACCCATGGTTTCAGTCTCCTCTTTAGTTACATTATCTGGCCTAGTAGCTTTTCCTGCTTTCATATTGTGCAAGGCGTCTTCTACTTCTTTGAGTATTTCTGGTCCTTCCCCATTATATTTAATATGTACTTCTGTTCGTACATCAGCATAAAGATCATTAAATGTGGAAGATACTGTGCAATTCATATACTATTTAGAATAATTTGATTAAGAGATATGAAGTAGAATAATAGGATAAGGAGAAATGAAGTAGAATAATTGGATAAGATATGAAGTAGAATAATTGGATAAGATATGAAGTAGAATAATTGGATAAGATATGAAGTAGAATAATTGGATAAGAAAATGAAGTAGAATAATTGGATAAGATATGAAGTAGAATAATTGAATAAGGAGAAATGAAAAAAATAATTGGATAAGATATGAAGTGAAGAAGATGCATTTAAAGGGATAAGAGGAAATATGTAGATGATATAGCGAAAGAGGCAGAAGAAGCAGCAAATAAAGGGAATATGAAAGAACTGTACAACAGACAAAGAAATTAAGTGGAAAATGCAAACAGATCAATGCGTTTATTAAAGATAAGAAAGGAAATCTGCTTTGTAATACAAGAGAACAAATGGAGAGATGGAAAGAGCACTTTGAAGAACTTTTGGACAGACCCGGCTCAAATAATCCTCCAGATATACTACCAGCAGAAGAAGAGTTACACGTTAACTGTGTTAAACCAAGCATAGAAGAAATAATGAAAGCCATCAAACTATTAAAAGATGGTAAAGCCACAGGACCAGATGAAATTCCTTCGGAAGCCATCAAAGCAGATATTAACACCTCTACCAAGATGTTACATAATCTATTAGATAAAATTTGGGAGAGGGAAGAAATATCTAAAGACTGGAGAGAAGGTTATATGATCAAACTACCAAAAGAAAGGAAGTTTACAGGTGTGCACAAATTATAGGGGAATTATGCTACTATCAGTGCCAGGAAAAATATTTAGCAGAATCATTCTGGACAGACGTTTCTCTATAGCCTCTTTTAGTCTCTCCAGAATGATTCTGCTTTCAATTTGAGAGATGAACAAGCAAGTTTTAGGAAGAACAGATCATGTGCTGATCAAATAACTACTCTACGTATAATAGTTGAACAAAGTTTAGAACTAAAATCCCCACTTTATATTGGATTCATAGATTACTAAAATGCTTTTGATAGTTTAGACAGAAGAATGCTTTGGAAGTTGCTGAGTCATTACGGAATCCCCATAAAGTTTATTAACTTGATAAAAACAATGTATGAAGGAACGAAATGTAGTGTGGTGTATGAAGGACAGATTACAGAAGCATTTGAAATAAGAACAGGAGTAAGGCAGGGATGCCTTCTGTCTCCATTTCTCTTTCTACTGGCCATAGATTGAATTATGAAAATAACTCAAAGCAACAGAAATGGAATCCAGTGGTCACTGACCAAACAACTTGCTGATTTAGACTTTGCTGATGACATAGCTCTTACTATCACACAGCCATCAACAGATGCAGGATAAAATGAGCATACTTGATGAGAGGTCACAACAGCTAGGACTGAAGATTAATAGAGATAAGACCAACATTATGAGAATTATTACAGTTGGCAATAACCAAATAAAACTAGGAGAAATACCTCTACTAGACGTACATTCTTACATATATCTGGGCAGTAATATAGATAAAGAGGGAGGAACAGAAAATAATACCAAAATAAGGATATCAAAAGCAAGAGGAGCTTTCATTGCACTGGGAAACATATGGAAATCCAAAGAAATTAGGTTAAACACAAAAATAAAAGTTTTCAACTCAAATGTTAAGTCGGTCCTATTATATGGCTGTGAAACATATAGAACAAGAAAATTGACAATTACGAAGATACAGACTTTCATTAATGGATGTTTACGCAGGATAAAAGGATGGAAATGGCAGGACAAAAATCACTAACATAGAATTATTTAAATGTACCAGCCAAATACCAGTGGATAAAGAGATATAGCGAAGACGATGGCGCTGGATAGGACACACACTAAGGAAGCCAACTGAGAGTATTACACAACAGGCCCTTTTTTGGAATCCCCAGGGGAAAAGACAAAGAGGAAGACCAAGGAATTCTTGGAGAAGTCAGATAGAAGCAGAGATGAAGATGATGGGGAAGACATGGAATGATCTTAAAAGAATGGCAAGAAACAGAACGACTTGGAAAGTGTTTGTTGAAGACCTATACTCCAGTGGGAGCTAAAATAGTAGAAGAAGAAGATATGAAGTACAATAATTGGATAAGGAAAATAAAGTAGAATAATTGGATTAGCAGAAATGATTAAAAAAAGAAAAGGAAGGAGGGATAAAAGCAACAAGAAAGGGAAGAAGAGGAGGAGAGGAAGAAGACAGAAATTATAGGAAAGAAAATGAAGATGAAGCCGACGAATGAGATGATGATTAAAATCTAGTAATAATAGTAGTTGTTGGCGTAGTAGTAGTAGTTGTAGTTGTTGTTGTTGTAGTTATAGTAGTATAGTAGTATAGTAGTATAGTAGTATTAGTAGTAGTATTAGTAGTAGTATTAGTATTAGTAGTAGTAATAGTAGTAGTAACAGTAGTAGTAATAGTTGAAGTAGTAGTAGTAGTAGTAGTAGTAGTAATAGCAACAGCAGTATAGTAGTATTAGTAGTAGTATTAGTAGTAGTAGTAATAGTAGAAGTAACAGTAGTAGTAATAGTTGTAGTAGTAGTAGTAGTAGTAATAGCAATAGCAGTATAGTAGTATTAGTAGTAGTAGTAGTAGAAGTACTAATAGTAGTATTTGTAGTAGTATTATTATTAGTAGTAGTAAAAGTAGTAGTAGTAGTAAAAGTAGTAGTAGTAGTAAAAGTAGTAGTAGTAATAATAATAGTAGTAGTAGTATAGTAGTAGTGGAGCCGCGATAGCTCAGTGGTTAGTGAACTGGACTACAAAGGACAAGGGTAGGGTTCGATCCTAACCGACGGCTTCAGTGTTCACCCAGCCTTAAATGGGTACCGGATTTTTTTCTGGGAAAGTAAAACAGCACGGGCGTAATACCGACCACATTACCTCAAAAATCATGTGCTGACGGTCTGTAAAATATAGAGTCACTAACACCATATTTCCCTATACGCCACTTGGCGTGACGGTGATACTTTACTACTTACTATAGTAGTAGTAGTAATAATAATAGTAGTAGTAGTATAAGTAGCAGTATAGTAGTAGTAGTAATGGTAGTAGTGGTATTAGTGGTAGCAGCAGTAGTAATGATGGTAGTAACAGTAGTTGTAGTAGTGAGTTCGGTCGATACTTACCACATAATAAAGTTATTTAATAATTATCGTATGTGTTTATTCTTGTGATCCAAAGTGCTCCTTTGTCCTTATCTACTGATAAAGACTTCACAAGTGGAGACGTTTGTTATTGTCCTGTCTTCGTTTGGTAAAGTTGCAGCATACAATATCATGTTATTTTTAAAGTCCAGAACGAATAGAAGCAGAAAGTAGAAGAAGTAGAATAATAATAATAATGATGATGATAATAATAATAATCATCAAGTGCCGTCTCCGCATTGAAGGTTGGCTACCAAAAGAACAAAAATGGAAAGAAGAAGTAGAACAAAAATGGAAAGAAGAAATACAAAAAAATTGAATCTAGAAGTATAACAAGAATGGAAAGAAGAGTTAGAAGAAAAATGGAAAGAAGAAGTAGAAGAAGAATGGAAAGAAGAAATAGAACAAAATGGAAAGAAGAAGTAGAACAAGAATGGAAAGAAGAAATAGAACAAGAATGGAAAGAAGAAATAGAACAAGAATGGAAAGAAGAAGTTGAAGAGGAGGAGGAAAAAGTAATTAAATGAAAAACAAGGAAGCAGAACAAGAATGGAAAAAAGAAGCAGAAGAGGAGGGAAAGTAGTTAAAAGAAAAAGTTGAACGAGAATGGAAAGAAGATGTAGAAGAGGAGGAGGGAAAAGAAACTAAAAGAAGAAAGAAGTAGAACAAGAATGGGAAGAAGAAGTAGAAGAGGAGGAGGGAGAAGAAGTAGAAGAGGAGGAGTGAGAAGAAGTAGAAGAGGAGGAGGGAGAAGAAGTAGAAGAGGAGGAGTGAGAAGAAGTAGAAGAGGAGGAGGGAGTAGAAATTAAAAGAAGAAAGAAGTAGAACAAGAATGGGAAGAAGAAGTAGAAGAGGAGGAGGGAGAAGAAGTAGAAGAGGAGGAGGGAGAAGAAGTAGAAGAGGAGGAGGGAGAAGAATTAGAAGAGGAGGAGGGAGAAGAAGTAGAAGAGGAGGAGGGAGTAGAAGTAGAAGAGGAGGAGGGAGTAGAAGTAGAAGAGGAGGAGGGAGAAGAAGTAGAAGAGGAGGAGTGAGAAGAAGTAGAAGAGGAGGAGGGAGTAGAAGTAGAAGAGGAGGAGGGAGAAGAAGTAGAAGAGGAGGAGGGAGAAGAAGTAGAAGAGGAGGAGGGAGTAGAAATTAAAAGAAGAAAGAAGTAGAACAAGAATGGGAAGAAGAAGTAGAAGAGGAGGAGGGAGAAGAAGTAGAAGAGGAGGAGGGAGAAGAAGTAGAAGAGGAGGAGGGAGAAGAAGTAGAAGAGGAGGAGTGAGAAGAATTTGAAGAGGAGGAGGGAGTAGAAATTAAAAGAAGAAAGAAGTAGAACAAGAATGGGAAGAAGAAGTAGAAGAGGAGGAGGGAGAAGAAGTAGAAGAGGAGGAGTGAGAAGAAGTAGAAGAGGAGGAGGGAGAAGAAGTAGAAGAGGAGGAGTGAGAAGAAGTAGAAGAGGAGGAGGGAGAAGAAGTAGAAGAGGAGGAGTGAGAAGAAGTAGAAGAGGAGGAGGGAGAAGAAGTAGAAGAGGAGGGAGTAGAAGTAGAAGAGGAGGAGGGAGTAGAAGTAGAAGAGGAGGGGGGAGTAGAAATTAAAAGAAGAAAGAAGTAGAACAAGAATGGGAAGAAGAAGTAGAACAAGAATGGGAAGAAGAAGTAGAACAAGAATGGGAAGAAGAAGTAGAAGAGGAGGAGGGAGTAGAAGTAGAAAAGGAGGAGGGAGAAGAAGTAGAAGAGGAGGAGGGAGTAGAAGTAGAAGAGGAGGAGGGAGTAGAAATTAAAAGAAGAAAGAAGTAGAACAGGAATGGGAAGAAGAAGTAGAACAAGAATGGGAAGAAGAAGTAGAACAAGAATGGGAAGAAGAAGTAGAACAAGAATGGGAAGAAGAAGTAGAACAAGAATGGGAAGAAGAAGTAGAAGAGGAGGAGGGAGAAGAAGTAGAAGAGGAGGAGGGAGAAGAAGTAGAAGAGGAGGAGGGAGAAGAAGTAGAAGAGGAGGAGGGAGAAGAAGTAGAAGAGGAGGAGGGAGTAGAAGTAGAAGAGGAGGAGGGAGTAGAAGTAGAAGAGGAGGAGGGAGAAGAAGTAGAAGAGGAGGAGGGAGAAGAAGTAGAAGAGGAGGAGGGAGTAGAAATTAAAAGAAGAAAGAAGTAGAACAAGAATGGGAAGAAGAAGTAGAAGAGGAGGAGGGAGAAGAAGTAGAAGAGGAGGAGGGAGAAGAGGTAGAAGAGGAGGAGGGAGAAGAAGTAGAAGAGGAGGAGTGAGAAGAATTTGAAGAGGAGGAGGGAGTAGAAATTAAAAGAAGAAAGAAGTAGAACAAGAATGGGAAGAAGAAGTAGAAGAGGAGGAGGGAGAAGAAGTAGAAGAGGAGGAGTGAGAAGAAGTAGAAGAGGAGGAGGGAGAAGAAGTAGAAGAGGAGGAGTGAGAAGAAGTAGAAGAGGAGGAGTGAGAAGAAGTAGAAGAGGAGGAGGGAGAAGAAGTAGAAGAGGAGGAAGTAGAAGTAGAAGAGGAGGAGGGAGTAGAAGTAGAAGAGGAGGAGGGAGTAGAAATTAAAAGAAGAAAGAAGTAGAACAAGAATGGGAAGAAGAAGTAGAACAAGAATGGGAAGAGGAAGTAGAACAAGAATGGAAAGAAGAAGTAGAAGAGGAGGAGGGAGTAGAAGTAGAAGAGGAGGAGGGAGAAGAAGTAGAAGAGGAGGAGGGAGTAGAAGTAGAAGAGGAGGAGGGAGTAGAAATTAAAAGAAGAAAGAAGTAGAACAGGAATGGGAAGAAGAAGTAGAGCAAGAATGGGAAGAAGAAGTAGAACAAGAATGGGAAGAAGAAGTAGAAGAGGAGGAGGGAGTAGAAGTAGAAGAGGAGGAGGGAGAAGAAGTAGAAGAGGAGGAGGGAGTAGAAGTAGAAGAGGAGGAGGGAGAAGAAGTAGAAGAGGAGGAGGGAGTAGAAGTAGAAGAGGAGGAGGGAGAAGAAGTAGAAGAGGAGGAGGGAGTAGAAGTAGAAGAGGAGGAGGGAGTAGAAGTAGAAGAGGAGGAGGGAGTAGAAGTAGAAGAGGAGGAGGGAGTAGAAGTAGAAGAGGAGGAGGGAGTAGAAGTTGAAGAGGAGGAGGGAGTAGAAGTAGAAGAGGAGGAGGGAGTAGAAGTAGAAGAGGAGGAGCTAGTAGAAATTAAAAGAAGAAAGAAGTAGAACAGGAATGGGAAGAAGAAGTAGAACATGAATGGGAAGAAGAAGTAGAACAAGAATGGGAAGAAGAAGTAGAAGAGGAGGAGGGAGTAGAAGTAGAAGAGGAGGAGGAGTAGAAGTAGAAGAGGAGGAGGGAGTAGAAGTAGAAGAGGAGGAGGGAGTAGAAGTAGAAGAGGAGGAGGGAGAAGAAGTAGAAGAGGAGGAGGGAGAAGAAGTAGAAGAGGAGGAGGGAGTAGAAGTAGAAGAGGAGAAGAAGTAGAAGAGGAGGAGGGAGAAGAAGTAGAAGAGGAGGAGGGAGTAGAAGTAGAAGAGGAGGAGGGAGTAGAAGTAGAAGAGGAGGAGGGAGTAGAAGTAGAAGAGGAGGCGGGAGTAGAAGTAGAAGAGGATGAAGGAGAAGAAGTAGAAGAGGAGGAGGGAGAAGAAGTAGAAGAGGAGGAGGGAGTAGAAGTAGAAGAGGAGGAGGGAGTAGAAGTAGAAGAGGAGGAGGGAGAAGAAGTAGAAGAGGAGGAGGGAGAAGAAGTAGAAGAGGAGGAGGGAGTAGAAATTAAAAGAAGAAAGAAGTAGAACAGGAATGGGAAGAAGAAGTAGAACAAGAATGGGAAGAAGAAGTAGAACAAGAATGGGAAGAAGAAGTAGAACAAGTATGGGAAGAAGAAGTAGAAGAGGAGGAGGGAGTAGAAGTAGAAGAGGAGGAGGGAGAAGAAGTAGAAGAGGAGGAGGGAGTAGAAATCAAAAGAAGAAAGAAGTAGAACAGGAATGGGAAGAAGAAGTAGAACAAGAATGGGAAGAAGAAGTAGAACAAGAATGGGAAGAAGAAGTAGAACAAGAATGGGAAGAAGAAGTAGAAGAGGAGGAGGGAGAAGAAGTAGAAGAGGAGGAGTGAGAAGAAGTAGAAGAGGAGGAGGGAGAAGAAGTAGAAAAGGAGGAGGGAGTAGAAATTAAAAGAAGAAAGAAGTAGAACAAGAATGGGAAGAAGAAGTAGAAGAGGAGGAGGGAGAAGAAGTAGAATAGGAGGAGTGAGAAGAAGTAGAAGAGGAGGAGGGAGAAGAAGTAGAAGAGGAGGAGGGAGAAGAAGCAGAAGAGGAGGAGGGAGTAGAAATTAAAAGAAGAAAGAATTAGAACAAGAATGGGAAGAAGAAGTAGAAGAGGAGGAGGGAGAAGAAGTAGAAGAGGAGGAGTGAGAAGAAGTAGAAGAGGAGGAGGGAGAAGAAGTAGAAGAGGAGGAGGGAGAAGAAGTAGAAGAGGAGGAGTGAGAAGAAGTAGAAGAGGAGGAGGGAGTAGAAGTAGAAGAGGAGGAAGGAGTAGAAATTAAAAGAAAACAGAAGTAGAACAGGAGGAGGGAGAAGAAGTAGAAGAGGAGGAGGGGAAATACATGAATGGGAAGATGTACAGGGGGGGGGGGGGGGAAAAAGTTAAAATAAAAAAAGAAGTAGAAGATGGAGAAGTGTAAGATAAGGCGGAAGATAAAGTAAAGAAATAGAGAAAGGTTGACGATTTCGTTGCGAGAACATTATGCTCAAAGAAGACAACTGTGAGCTGTTTCATTCACTGGAAGCGAGCATCAGACGTTTGGGTAATCTCTGCACTAACAGGGGCTGGACAATTCTCATCTCCCTTATAAAGATTGTAGCGACATCGATAAATTAAGGAAGTGATACATTCCCTTTGAAGCAGAAAATTGAAGAAACAGACCAGATGGAGAGAACTGGGGATAAATGTAATTAAGGATCGAGGCGGAGATGCAGAAGACGTCATTGAAGGCGACAGATGAACCAGACGGAAAATGATGGGACGAGGTTGTGGGCGGTTGAATGTACAGACTCGGTTGTGGGTTGAATGTACAGACTCAGTTGATTGGTCGGAATGCTTGTATTGGTGAATAGAATCAATTTAGGGCCATTCTTCTTATTCTTTCATGACGATCGGCCGACACTGTGGTCAATTGTTGATGTGCTGTGACGTCTTGAAGGGGTTGTAACAAAGTTACGGTCTCCATTATGCACATCGGTGAAACTATTTTATTCTTTTTATTTTTCCTTCCTGCTCCTTCTTATTTTTATTCTTTTCATTTTTTTTTCTTTTTTTTTTCATTTTTCTGTATCTTCTTCTTTATGTCTTTTTTTCCATCCTTGTTCTGTTCTTCCTCTTCTTCTTATTTTTCTACTTGTTCTATTTCTTTTTTTATTTCTCTTTTTTGTTCTATTTATTCTTTTTTTTCCTTCTACTTTTCTTTTTTTATCTTTTTCTTGTTTTCTTTTTTTTTTCGTCATTTCTTTTAATTTTTTAAAAAAAAATCTACTTTCCTTCTTATTCTTATTCTTGTGCTTATTCTCTTCTTGATTCGTTTTTTTTTTTCTTTTTCTTCTTCTTCTTCTTCTTCCTTCTCTTCCTCTTTTTCTTTTAATGTGTCTTCTTTTCTCCGTATTCTTTTTCTTCTTTTAATTTTCTTCTTCTGTATTTTATTTTTATTCCTTTTCTCCGCCACTTGACGTGACGGGGGTACTTTTCTTTTC
The DNA here is from genome assembly GCA_032433765.1 of Megaustenia siamemsis. Taxonomy (NCBI): domain Eukaryota; kingdom Metazoa; phylum Mollusca; class Gastropoda; order Stylommatophora; family Ariophantidae; genus Megaustenia; species Megaustenia siamemsis. The sequence goes on along the minus strand of JAVIAB010000026.1, from coordinate 18,505,976 downwards.
TTTTTTTTTACCGTGCCTGCTGGCGTAGGTGATCATGTCTCTCCACAACTTTCGATCTCGGCAGCTATTAACCATTTCTGTTGTTGACCTTCTGCCAAGCCATTCTCTTAAGCTGTCTGTTATTTTTTCTCTTTGCTTCCCTCTATCTCTTCGTCCTTCAATTTCCCCAGTTGTTACAATATATTCCAGTTGTGCTCTTCCCATTACATGGCCAAAACATGATGATTGTTTCTTCCTAATATTGGAAATTAGATCTCTCAGTGTATTGGCCTCGTTCCTCGTTCTATTGTATATTTCTTTTTTAGGTTTTGTTTTTGTCTCTCGTGGCTAATTCTACCAATGTTTGACAAACACCCATTTAACAAGTCAGGCTAACTGGTCCACAGGGTTTCTCATCCTTTTTCATGAGTCTTTTGTCTTCTAAGTGTTTCCTTGGCACAGCCTCAAATGATGTTATACCATTCTTTACACATGCTCTCCATGATGTGCGATCACTTGCCAGATGTTCACAGTCGTTTTCACAGATGGAGAAGTCATTCAGAGATGATTTACATATCTCTATATCGTAGTTTAGAGCCGCGATAGCTCAGTGATTAGTGAACTGGACTACAAAGGACAAGAGGTAGGGTTCGATCCCTACCTATGGCTTCCGGGTTCACGCAGCCTTTAATGGGTACCGGATTTTTTTCTGGGGAAAGTAAAGCGGCACGGGCGTAAAACCGACCACATTACCCCAAAAGTCATGTCGAAGGTCTGTAAAATGTATGGTCATCATCATCATCATCAAGTACCGGGCCTAGTGGCGTAGGTGATTATGTCTCTCCACAACTTTCGATCTCGACAGTTATTTATCATTTCTGTTGTTGACCTTCTGCCAAGCCATTCTCTTAAACTGTCTGTTATTTTTTCTCTTTGCTTCCCTCTATCTCTTCGTCCCTCAATTTTCCCAGTTGTTACAATATATTCAAGTTGTTCTCTTCTCATTACATGGCCAAAAAATGATGATTGTCTCTTCCTAATATTGGGAATTAGCTCTCTTTTAGCTTTGACCTTTCTCAGAACCTCTTCATTACTCTTCTTAGCTGTCCATGGTACTCTCAACATTCTTCTGTAATGGTCACTAACGCCATATTCCCTATACGCCACTTGGCGTGACGGGGGCTCTTTACTTTTTTTTGTTTCTGTATCGTAGTTTAGGTCTACCGATTTATCTTTTTTCCGTGTGTTAGTTCACCATATAGTATTTGCCTGGGGATGAGTGTTTTTATTTTCCTTACACATCATTACGATGTTATTTATATATTTATTATATATTATATATTATATTTAACCAAACAACGAAATATTTGATTATTTCACTTACACAGCAGCTTAAAATAAAAATGAAATTAGTTCATCTTTGTGGAATAAAGGTATTTTCTCTCATCCGCAGGTGTGGTTGTATATAGAGTGGAAAAAACAGGGTGCACAAGACTCCGGGGAATACAAAGGAAATGGGGCAGTAGTGAAAGATGGCGGCGTTACAACGGATATCCCACGAGTTATTGAACCTGAGATAGAAGGAGGCGAGAAAGAGGTCCAGTCTCTACTTCCGCTGAGTGCCAGCTTCGTGGATATCCCAGCAAGCACTCCTTGACAGAGAGACAGACAGACAGACAGACAAGCAGACAAACTTCGCCAGACAAACTTGCCAAAATTCGAAACTTCTCACAAGAAGTGCACTCACAATAAAAACAGGAAGAAAAAAAAAAGAAAAATGAATAAATATAAATCATTAAATATATATAATATAAATATAAAGCATTTTATAACAATTTATAATTTAATCTATCTGTCTATCTATTCTTCTTTCGAGCCGAAGACGGCACATGGGGCAGAGCAGCAATATAGGCACATAGGGCAGAACAGCAATATATGCACATAGGGCAGAACAACAATATGTGCACATAGAGCAGAACAGCAATATATGCGCATAGAGCAGAACAGCAATATATGCACATAGGGCAGAACAGCAATATATGCACATAGGGCACAACAACAATATGTGCACATAGAGCAGAACAGCAATATATGCGCATAGAGCAGAACAGCAATATATGCACATAGGGCAGAACAGCAATATAGGCACATAGGGCACAACAACAATGTATACACATAGGGCAGAACAGCAATATATGCATATAGGGCAGAACAGCAATATATGCAAATAGGGCAGAACAGCAATATATGCACATAGGGCAGAACAGCAATATAGGCACATAGGGTAGAACAGCAATATATGCAAATAGGGCAGAACAACAATGTATGCACATAGGGTAGAACAGCAATATATGCACATAGGGCAGAACAGCAATATGTGCACATAGGGCAGAACAACAATATATGCACATAGGGCAGAACAGCAATATAGGCACATAGGGTAGAACAGCAATATATGCACATAGGGCAGAACAACAATGTATGCACATAGGGTAGAACAGCAAAATATGCACATAGGGCAGAACAGCAATATGTGCACATAGGGCAGAACAACAATATATGCACATAGGGCAGAACAGCAATATATGCACATAGAGCAGAACAACAGTATATGCACATAGAGCAGAACAACAGTATATGCACATAGAGCAGAACAACAGTATATGCACATAGAGCAGAACAACAGTATATGCACATAGAGCAGAACAACAGTATATGCACATAGAGCAGAACAACAGTATATGCACATAGAGCAGAACAACAGTATATGCACATAGAGCAGAATAGCAATATATGCAAATAGGGCAGAACAACAATCTCAAAAACAGAAACCTCGTGTGCCAAAATGGCACTTAGTGCAGAAATCACTGCTTTTAATATATATATATACATAAAAATAGTTTTTAAATGTTATGTAGAGCCAGTCTTAACATATGGGTGTGAATCATGGACAATAGGACAACAGACAAGACAATCACTGGAGTCTGTAGAGATTTGGTTTTACAGAAGAATGTTGAGAATACCATGGACAGCTAAGAAGAGTACTGAAAACGTTCCGAAAGAGGCCAAAGCTAAAAGAGAGTTAATTTCCAACATTAGGAAGAAACAATCATCATTTTTGGCCATGTAATGAGAAGGTAATAGCTGGAATATTTTGTAACAACTGGGAAAATTGAGGGACGAAGAGATAGAGGGAAGCAAAGAGAAAAGATACAAGACAGCTTAAGAGAATGGCTTGTCAGAAGGTCAACAACAGAAATGATAAATAATTGTCGTGATCGAAAGTTGTGGAGAGACATGATCACCTACGCCAACAGGCCGACACTTGATGATAATGATGATATATATACAAATATATTTTAATGGTGGGGGGGGGGGGCCTGAATACCTTCTTAGCAATAATAATATAAAACAAAACTCACAACAAATTAGGAAAAACAAACATAACATTGAATATAGCAGTTTTTTTTTTATATAGAAAGAAGATTGAACAAACGTTTCAGCTACAGGTCTTCTTCGGTATGATAACGACGAATACGTAGCTTCAATCAGAGCCTTGTAAAGACATCGCCATGAGGCCCGAATAGGAAGTCACATGAAATTATTTATGACTGACTACAAGACAAGATGGGGGATAATTGAGGCTGTGAGATGTCTCGCTGAAAACTCTCGAGAAAATATGAAGATCAAAACGGCAATGTTGATATGAACAACACTTCCGGCGAGCGAAAGATAGATAGATGAAGAAATAAATAACTCGCAGAAATGTTTTCAGAACGATATGAAGATAAATATATTTCACACATTAATATGAAGGTAAATATATTTCACACATTGATATGAAGATAAATATATTTCACACATTGATATGAAGGTAAATATATTTCACACATTGATATGAAGGTAGATATATTTCACACATTGATATGAAGGTAGATATATTTCACACATTGATATGAAGGTAAATATATTTCACACATTGATATGAAGGTAGATATATTTCACACATTGATATGAAGGTAAATATATTTCACACATTGATATGAAGGTAGATATATTTCACACATTGATATGAAGGTAAATATATTTCACACATTGATATGAAGGTAAATATATTTCACACATTGATATGAAGGTAAATATATTTCACACATCGATATGAAGGTAAATATATTTCACACATTGATATGAAGGTAGATATATTTCACACATTGATATGAAGGTAAATATATTTCACACATTGATATGAAGGTAAATATATTTCACACATCGATATGAAGGTAAATATATTTCACACATTGATATGAAGGTAAATATATTTCACACATTGATATGAAGGTAAATATATTTCACACATTGATATGAAGATAAATATATTTCACCGAAAATTGTTCAGAACAATATGAAGATAAACATTTTTCTCAGAATACTTTTCAGAACGATAGAAAGATAGATATATCTCACAGAAAACTTCTAAGAACGATAGAAAGATAAATATATCTCAAAGAATACTTTTAAGAACGATAGAAAGATAAATATATTTCAAAGAATACTTTTAAGAACGATAGAAAGATAAATATATCTCACAGAATACTTTTAATAACGATAGAAAGATAGATATATTTCACAGAATACTTTTAAGAAAGATAGAAAGATAGATATATCTCACAGAATACTTTTAAGAACGATAGAAAGATAAATATATCTCAAAGAATACTTTTAAGAACGATAGAAAGATAAATATATCTCAAAGAATACTTTTAAGAACGATAGAAAGATATATTTCACAGAATACTTTTAAGAACGATAGAAAGATATATTTCACAGAATACTTTTAAGAACGATAGAAATATAGATATATCTCACAGAATATTTTTAAGAACGATAGAAAGATAAATATATATATATTACAGAAGGAGCCGCGATAGCTCAGTGGTTAGAGAACTGGACTACAAAGCACAAGAGGCAGGGTTCGATCACAACCGACGGCCAGTTTCACCCAGCCTTTAATGGGTACCATATATTTTTCTGGGAAAGTAGAGCGGCACGGACGTAATACCGACCACATCACCCCAAAAATCATGTGTCGAAGGTCTGTAAAATTTATGGTCACTAACACCACTTGGCGTGACGTGGGGTACTTTACTTACTTATATCTCACAGAAAATTGTTCATGAAAATGTAAAGATAAATAGACCTCACAGAAAGCTTTTCAAGATAATGACATAAATATACCGTCACGGAAAACATCTCAAAACATTCAGAAGAAGAAAAGATTATTATAAACTCTCTCCGACTATACTAAAAGTAAACAATTCACGGAAAACTTCTCAGGTCAACATAAGGAAAAAAAATAAACAATTCACGGAAAACTTCTCAGGTCAACAGAAGGAAAAAAAACAATTCACGGAAAACTTCTCAGGTCAACAGAAGAAAAAAAAATTCACGGAAAACTTCTCAGGTCAACAGAAGAAAAAAAAATTCACGGAAAACTTCTCAGGTCAACAGAAGAAAATAAACAATTCACGGAAAACTTCTCAGGTTAACAGAAGAAAAAAAAGTAAACAATTCACGGAAAACTTCTCATGTCAACAGAAGAAAAAAAAATCACGGAAAACTTCTCAGGTCAACAGAAGAAAAAAATTCACGGAAAACTTCTCAGTTCAACAGAAGGAAAAAAAAACAATTCACGGAAAATTTCTCAGTTCAACAGAAGAAAAAAAACAATTCACTGAAAACTTCTCAGGTCAACAGAAGAAAAAAAAACAATTCACGGAAAACTTTTCAGGTCAACAGAAGAAAAAATCAAAAAACTTCACGGAAAACTTCTCAGGTCAACAGACGAAAAAAAACAAAACAATTCACGGAAAACTTTTCAGGTCAACAGAAGAAAAAATAAAAAAAACTTCACGCAAAACTTCTCAGGTCAACAGAAGAAAAAAAAATGAAAATAACTCAATGAAAGTTTACAAATAAACCACAAGTTAAACAAAGACAATCTTCTCCAAACATAAAGACACGAAATCAGAAATAAAACAGTCAAATGCAGACTCTAAGAAGACATATCATAACAAAAAAACGCAACTAGGAAAACAACTTTACATAAAATATTAATAGACATAACAAAACAATACGATTATCAAAAAATGATTTCTCAAAGGACAGCAGCAAGACTAGTCAGAAAGCTATAGGTCCGAGTTGCATGTTTTCTAATTATGTGGATAAACTAAATAAAATATTATTCTGATTGCTTTTGTTTATACCTGTGTTTGCATATTTTTATTTGTTTGTTGAGTGTTTGTATTCGAAGCAGGTTATGTGTGTGTGTATATGTATATGTTCATATGTATGTATATGTTCATATGTATGTATATGTTCATATGTATGTATATGTTCATATGTATGTACATGTTCATATGTATGTATATGTTCATGTTTGCTTATTGAAAATTTGAATTGGCTGAAAATGGGCACATATGTGTTTATACATTGAATGTTGCCATAGACAGAAAGATTACACATATGTGTTTATACATTGAATGTTGCCATAGACAGAAAGATTACACATATGTGTTTATACATTGAATGTTGCCATAGACAGAAAGATTACACATATGTCTTTCTACATTGAATGTTTCCATAGAAAGATTACACATATGTCTTTCTACATTGAATGTTTCCATAGAAAGATTACACATATGTGTTTCTACATTGAATGTTGCCATAGACAGAAAGATTACACATATGTGTTTCTACATTGAATGTTGCCATAGACAGAAAGATTACACATATGTGTTTCTACATTGAATGTTTCCATAGAAAGATTACACATATGTGTTTCTACATTGAATGTTGCCATAGACAGAAAGATTACACATATGTGTTTCTACATTGAATGTTTCCATAGAAAGATTACACATATGTGTTTCTACATTGAATGTTGCCATAGACAGAAAGATTACACATATGTGTTTCTACATTGAACGTTTCCATAGAAAGATTACACATATGTGTTTCTATATTGAATGTTTCCATAGAAAGATTACACATATGTGTTTCTACATTGAATGTTGCCATAGACAGAAAGATTACACATATGTGTTTCTACATTGAACGTTTCCATAGAAAGATTACACATATGTGTTTCTATATTAATTGTTTGGATAGACAGAAAGATTACACATATGTGTTTCTACATTGAATGTTTCCATAGAAAGATTACACATATGTGTTTCTACATTGAATGTTTGAACAATGAATGACCGAAAGATCTCTCTCACTCTCACTCTCTCTCTCTCACTCTCTCTCTCACTCTTTCTCTCTTTCTCACTCTCTCTTTTACTCTCTCTCTCTTATTCTCTCTCACAACTCTCTCACAACTCTCTCACTGTCTC
>JAVIAB010000026.1:18446103-18493603 GCA_032433765.1 Megaustenia siamemsis | reverse complement strand
TAGTAGGAGCCGCGATAGCTCAGTGGTTAGTGAACTGGACTACTACGGACAAGGGGTAGGGTTCGATCCCAACCGACGGCTCCGGGTTCACCCAGCCTTAAATGGGTACCGGATTTTTTCTGGGAAAGTAAAAGCAGCACGGGCGTAATACCGACCACATTACCCCAAAAATCATGTGCTGAAGGTCTGTAAAATATAGGGTCACTAACACCATATTTCCCTATACGCCACTTGGCGTGACGGGGGGTACTTTACTTTTTTTACTTACTTTTCATCCTTAACGTCATCTTCTCATTGTTATGTCTATGCCGCTACATTTCCTTCCTAAATTTAACTTAATAATAATCCAGCACTTACTGGAGACTTTGCAACGAAATTTAAACAGAAGTAGGTTAATTGTGTACTGGACTACAAAGGACGGGTGTCCGGTTAGCGCAATCGATAGGCGGTTGGCTTACCACGGCAACAGCCGGGGTTCGTACCCTGGCGAGGACACCTGGGTTTTACTAATTCCCTAAAAATTAGTGGGAGCCGCGATAGCTCAGTGGTTAGTGAACTGGACTACTACGGACAAGGGGTATACTACAACGAATAAGGGCAGAACGTATTTCAATGTAGGGTTTCTTAAAGAACAAGGAATTAAAGATAAATTCGCAGTCACAATATCAAACAAATACCAAGTCCTCCAACAACTAGAAAATACAATAAATATAGAAGATCATTGGAAACAGGTAAAAAATATATGGAAAGAGACATGCGAAGAAACACTGGGGAAAAGAGAACGCCAGAATAAGGCATGGATGACAGCAGAGACCCTGGATAAAATTAAAGAAAGAAAGAACAAGAAAGCAGACATAAATAAAAGCAAAACAAGAAGTAATAAAGCCAAGACACAGGAAGCTTACACAGAGGTGAACAAAGAAGTGAGAAGATGCATTAAAAGGGATAAGAGGAAATATATAGATGAATTAGCTAAAGAGGCAGAAGAAGCTGCAAATAAAGGGAATATGAAAGAACTGTACAACAGCACAAAGAAATTAGGTGGAAAATACAAACAGATCAACGCCTTTATCAAAGATAAGAAAGGAAATCTGCTTAGTAATATAAAGGAACAAATGGAGAGATGGAAGGAGCACTTTGAAGAACTTTTGAACAGACCTGGCTCAAATAATCCTCCAGATATACTACCAGCAGAAGAAGAATTACACGTTAACTGCGGAAAACCAAGCAAAGAAGAAATAATGAAAGCCATCAAACTGTTAAAAGATGGTAAAGCCACAGGACCAGATGAAATTCCTTCGGAAGCCATCAAAGCAGATATTATCACCTCTACCAAGATGTTACATAATCTATTGGATAAAATTTGGGAGAGGGAAGAAATACCTAAAGACTGGAGAGAAGGTTATATGATCAAACTACCAAAGAAAGGAAGTTTACAGGAGTGCACAAATTATAGGGGAATTATGCTACTATCAGTGCCAGGAAAAATATTAGGCAGAATCATTCTGGAGAGACTAAAAGAGGCTATAGAGAAACACTTGAGAGATGAACAAGCAGGTTTTAGGAAGAACAGATCATGTGCTGATCAAATAACTACTCTACGTATAATAGTTGAACAAAGTTTAGAACTAAAATCCCCACTTTATATTGGATTCATAGATTACGAAAAGGCATTTGATAGTTTAGACAGAAGAATGCTTTGGAAGTTGCTGAGTCATTATGGAATCCCCATAAAGTTTATTAACCTGATAAAAACAATGTATGAAGGAACAAAATGTAGTGTGGTGCATGAAGGACAGCTTACAGAAGCATTTGAAATAAGAACAGGAGTAAGGCAAGGATGCCTTCTGTCTCCATTTCTCTTTCTACTGGCCATAGATTGGATTATGAAAATAACTCAAAACAACAGAAATGGGATCCAGTGGTCACTGACCAAACAACTTGATGATTTAGACTTTGCTGATGACATAGCTCTCCTATCACACAGCCACCAACAGATGCAAGATAAAATGAGTATATTAGATGAGAGATCACAACAGCTAGGACTAAAGATTAATAGAGATAAGACCAACATTATGAGAATTAATGCAGTTGGCAATAACCAAATAAAACTAGGAGAAATACCTCTACTAGACGTACAATCTTATATATATCTGGGCAGTAATATAGATAAAGAGGGAGGAACAGAAAACGATACCAAAATAAGGATATCAAAAGCAAGAGGAGCTTTCATTGCACTGGGAAACATATGGAAATCCAAAGAAATTATGCTAAATACAAAAATACAAATTTTCAACTCCAATGTTAAGTCGGTTCTATTATATGGCTGTGAAACATGGAGAATAACAAAATTGACAATCACGAAGGTACAGACTTTCATTAATGGATGCTTGCGCAGAATAAAGGGATGGAAATGGCAGGACAAAGTCACAAACGTGGAATTATGGAAATGTACCGGTCAAATACCAGTGGATAAAGAAATACAGCGAAGACGATGGCGATGGATAGGACACACACTACGGAAACCAACTGAGAGTATTACACAACAGGCCCTTTTTTGGAATCCCCAGGGGAAAAGACAAAGAGGAAGACCAAGGAATTCTTGGAGATTACATATTAGAAGATTTAAATATTGAAAATAACCAGCGAGCCACCGCAGCTCCCTCACCCATGTAAAGCTGTAGCCAAAATATTTTATTATTTGTTTTCTTTTCATCCTTAACGTCATCTTCTCATTGTTATGTCTATGCCGCTACATTTCCTTCCTAAATTTAACTTAATAATAATCCAGCACTTACTGGAGACTTTGCAACGAAATTTAAACAGAAGTAGGTTAATTGTGTACTGGACTACAAAGGACGGGTGTCCGGTTAGCGCAATCGATAGACGGTTGGCTTACCACGGCAACAGCCGGGGTTCGTACCCTGGCGAGGACACCTGGGTTTTACTAATTCCCTAAAAATTAGTGGGAGCCGCGATAGCTCAGTGGTTAGTGAACTGGACTACTACGGACAAGGGGTAGGGTTCGATCCCAACCGACGGCTCCGGGTTCACCCAGCCTTAAATGGGTACCGGATTTTTTCTGGGAAAGTAAAGCAGCACGGGCGTAATACCGACCACATTACCCCAAAAATCATGTGCTGAAGGTCTGTAAAATATAGGGTCACTAACACCCTATATTTCCCTATACGCCACTTGGCGTGACGGGGGGTACTTTACTTTACTTTTTTTTTACTACAAAGGACAAGAGGTAGGGTTCGATCCCAACCGACGGCTTCCGGGTTCACCCAGCCTTTAATGGGTACCTGATTTTTTTTTCTGGGAAAGTATTTGGTTATTTGGTAATGGAAGGCCCCGGTATCACTGCAAACGAATCAAAATCCATAATTGCTCAACCGCCCGTGCCAGTGGAATCATCCGAATTACTAACTCATCTCCCAAACAAGGAAAGGTAGCTGTAGTTCCCATCATAGCAGTCTCAGCACACGCCAAAAGACGTAAGGCGAAACCGCACAGAAAGTGAACACGGCCCACTGTTCCCTGTCATACGATATCAGCAATCATCGTAAGCAATTGAAATATCGGAACATGATCAAAACGGATGAAACACACAGCTGGGAAAGTAAAGTGGCACGGGCGAAATACTGACCACATTGCCCCAAAAAGTCATGTGTTGAAGGTCTGTACAATTTATGGTCACTAACACCATATTCCGTATACGCCACTTGGCGTGACGGGGGTACTTCACTTTTATTTTTTTTTACGTTAATTGTGTGAGAAATGAAAGGAAATATTTGTGTAGCGTATAAGTGTGTGCCGTGTGTGTTACGCTTACTTGTTATGACTCGAAATAGCCCAGCCTGCCTGACGCGTCTCTCTGCTGAAATTCGGTATTCTAGCCGAGGATGCCTGCACAATACGGTTGTTGTTGGTGACTGTTAATGTACATAACGTGTGGGTCTACACGGAGCAGCTGTGAAATGTGTTTGGTAGACTGGATATTACGGTCAGGTCAGGTAATTTTACCTGCTACTGTATGCAGTAAACAGTACAACTTGTGGCTGCCCTGCTGCCTTGCAGGTAAGCTCGCGAGAGTAAAAGGCTAATGGAGTGTACCCCGAAGTAAAACAACCCCACTGCCTTGTGCGTGAAACTTTTTAGTCAAAGGCTAGCGGAGCCAACCGTAAACAAACCGACGGGAGGCAACAGAAAACCACCGTCGTAACTTCTTTGTACAATCATGAATCGCCACATTATATAGAGCCAGTCTTAACATAAGGATGTGAATCATGGCCAATAGGACAACAAACAAGAAAATCACTGGAGGCTGTAGAAATGTGGTTTTACAGAAGAATGCTGAGAGTACCATGGACAGCTAAGATGAGTAATGAAAATGTTCTGAAAGAGGTGAAAGCAAAAAGAGAGCTAATTTCCAATATTAAGAAGAAACAATCATCATTTTTTGGCCATGTAATGAGAAGAGAACAACTGGAATATATTGTAAAAGAAAGTAAAGTACCCCCGTCACGCCAAGTGGCGTATTGGGAAATATGGTGTTAGTGACCCTATATTTTACAGACCTTCAGCACATGATTTTTGGGGTAATGTGGTCGGTATTACGCCCGTGCTGCTTTACTTTCCCAGAAAAAAAAATCCGGTACCCATTAAAGGCTGGGTGAACCCGGAAGCCGTCGGTTGGGATCGAACCCTACCCCTTGTCCTTTGTAGTCCAGTTCACTAACCACTGAGCTATCGCGGCTCCCGGAATATATTGTAACAACTGGAAAAATTGAGGGGCGAAGAGATAGAGGGAAACAAAGAGAAAAGATACCAAACGGCTTAAGAGAATGGCTTGGCAGAAGGTCAACAACATAAATAATAAAGAACTGTCGAGATCGGAAGTTGTGGAGAGACATGATCACCTACGCCAGTAGGCCCGGTACTTGATGATGATGATGAGACTGGATATGCGAGTGTTTAGGGATAAATCCGTTTTAAAAAATACGGAGGTTGGTAGTAATTTAGGGTAGCCCCGTAGGGAAACCCGGCCCACTAGCTACCGATGTTCGGACAACCTGTGTTCGATTTCCGTTGGAAGCAGTGTGTGGGTTGTACTCGTGGTTGGGAATAAACTAGCCCGCGGCCATACCAACGGCTGGCAGAAATGGGTACCATGTTAGCACTCTGGGTAGGTGAGGAATCGCGCCTCGCACCTGAGTTACAATGCTTGAGGTGACACTAGACAAGAGTCTCCGAACACTTCTGGATAAGCGGCCGAGTCTCTTTCTTCTTCTACCTTTCAGCTCCCAGTGGAGCATAAATCTTCAACAAACACTTTCCAAGTCGTTCTGTTTCTTGCCATTCATTTAAGATCATCCCATGTCTTCCCCATCATCTTCATCTCTGCTTCTATCTGTCTTCTCCAAGAATTTCTTGGTCTTCCTCTTTTTCTTTTCCCCTGAGAATAAAAAAAAGGGCCTGTTTTGTAATACTCTTAGTTGGCATCCGTAGTTTGTGTCCTATCTAGCTCCATCGACCGAGTACAACCTCGCGAGCTAAGAAGCCGATTTAAGTCTCGTATCTTTATACCTTGTATTTTCCTCTTTATACCTTGTATTTTCCTTTTTATACCCTGTATTTTCCTCTTTATACCCTGTATTTTCCTCTTCATACCCTGTATTTTCCTCTTTATACCCTGTATTTTCCTCCGACATCATCATCATCATCGAGAGCCTTCTCCGCAACGAAGGTTGGCTACCATAGATCGCCATTCTACTCTGTTTCTTGCTTTGATGGTGCAGGCTGACATAGATTGACTTGTCCATCCTTTGATGTTACTCGTCCATCTTAGTCATGGTCTGCCTCTTTTACCTTGCATTTTCCCTTCCAATATTACTTTTAGTAGGCTGTTGTGTCTTTTAACATGCCCCAAAAATGTCATTTGTCTTTCTTAATTGTATTTAGTAGTTCTCTTTTTATTTTCAGTTGTTTTAAAACTTCATCGTTTGTTTTCTTTTCTCTCCATCCAATTCTACCTATTCTTCTATAAAGCCTCATTTCAAAGGCTTCACTTTTCTGTTCTGTTTTCATGTCTAATGTCCATGTTTACATGCTTACAAAATGTCATTTGTCTTGTCTTAATTGTATTTAGTAGTTCTCTTTTTATTTTCAGTTGTTTTAAAACTTCATCGTTTGTTTTCTTTTCTTTCCATCTAATTTTCCTCCGACACTTGTTATCAAATGCATTTAAATGACGTTCTAATTCAGTGGTTTTCTTCTCTTCACGTTTGATATGCATAAGTTAGAGCTGATAAAACGTCTAATTTGAAAATCCTAATCTTTGGACGAGAACAAACAGACCGTAATTAACCTTTTTATTGCATACACAATATAAAAAAAACACTTTGTTTTTAATCTCAACGATATCTTAACTAATTTATCTCAAATACTTATCAAAATACAAACTCTCTACTTTCATCTCAGCGATCGATAAAGCTATTAAGCTTCAATGTCGTCAATTAACAGGCCTTTACGTTTAATGGTTTGAGGGAAAGAAATCACTGCGCTTTGAACATTTCATGAACATTTTGTTTTCCAGCTGAATTCATGAGACGAGAATGTGAGTTTAAGAAAGATGATTCATGTGAGGAGAGTTGGCAGTACGAGTCGGTAGAAACAAAGAGATTTTTATTTAAAAAAAAAAAAGAAACATAATAAAAAGAGATAAATTAACTTATCATCATCGAGTGCCGTCTCCACAACGAAGGTTGGCTACCGTGGATCGCCATTCTACTCTGTTTCTTGCTTTGATGGTGCAGGTTGTCATAGGCTGACTTGTCCATCTTCTGATGTTACTCGTCCATGTTAGTCTTGGTCTGCCTCTGCCTCTTTTACCTTGCATTTTCCCCTTCCAATATTACTTTTAGTAGGCTGTTGTCACTTTTAACATGCTCCAAAAATGTCATTTCTCTTGTCTTAATTGTATTTAGTAGTTCTCTTTTTTTATTTTTAGTTGTTTTAAAACTTCATCGTTTGTTTTCTTTTCTCTCCATCCAATTCTACCTATTCTTCTATAAAGCCTCATTTCAAAGGCTTCACTTTTCTGTTCTGTTTTCATGTCTAATGTCCATGTTTCTGCACCATACAGGAATATTGAGAAGATGTAATAAGATTTAACTTATAACTGTTGTTAAATATTTCTACAAGGTGCAGTCATCATCATCATCATCATGTGTCATACCGGTTGGCGTAGGCGATCATGTCCTTCCACAATCTTCTATCTACAGTGCATCGTATCAGTTCTGTTGTTGACTGTTTTCCATGCCATGACACCAAGCTATCCAGTATTTTCTCTCTTTGTCGTCCGCGATCTCTCTTTCCTTTTATTTTGCCAGTTGTAACCAAGTATTCCAACTTTCCTCTTCTCATGATGTGCCCGAAAAATGTTGATTGCTTCTTTCTGATGTTTTTTAAGAGCTCCCTTTTTGTGTTGGCCTCTTTGAGAACTTCCTCATTGGTCTTTTTAGCTGTCCAGGGAACTTTCAACATTCTTCTGAGAAATCCCATCTCTGTGGCCTCCAATTGTCTTTTCATTTGTTTGTCAACTGTCCATGATTCGCTTCCATAGGTCAGAATTGGTTCTGTAAGAACTTTGTAAGGTGCAGTAACAAAGACATTTATCAGAGCACAAAAATGATGCTTTTGATATGTGGATCTCTAGGAAACATGGAGAACAATAATAAAACAGGTAAATGAATTTAAATATCTGGGAACACTGGGAGCCGCCATAGCTAAGTGGTTAGTGAACTAGACTACAAAGGACAAGGGGTAGGGTTCGATCCCAACCGACGGCTTCCGGGTTCAACCAGCCTTAAATGGGTACCGGATTTTTTTCTGGGAAAGTAAAGCGGCACGGGCGTAATACCGACCACATTACCTCAAAAATCATGTGCTGAAGGTTTGTAAAATTTATGGTCACTAACACCATATTCCCTATACGCCGCCACTTGGCGTGACGGGAGTACTTTACTTTTTTTTTTTTACTATTTGGGAACACTGTTAACTTCAGATGGTAGGTGTACAACAGAGGTGAGATGCAGAATAGCTCAGGCAAAAGTAGCTTTCTAAAAATGAGGAAGATACTGTGCAATCCATTTTTGACATTACAAACAAGAACAAGAGTTCTGAAATGTTATATGGACTCAGTCTTAACATATGGATGTGAATCATGGCCAATAAGACAACAGACAAGAAAATATCACTGGAGGCTGTAGAAATGTGGTTTTACAGAAGAATGTTGAGAATACCATGGACAGCTAAGAAGAGTAATGAAGAGGTTCTGAGAGAGGCCAAAGCAAAAAGAGAGCTAATTTCCATTATAAGGAAGAAACAATCATCATTTTTTGACCATGTAATGGGAAGGGAACAGCTGGAATATATTGTGACAACTGGGAAAATTGAGGGACGAAGAGATAGAGGGAAACAAAGAAAAAGATACCAGACAGCTGAAGAGATGATTGTCTTCACAGAAGGTCAACAACAGAAATGATAAATAACTGTCGAGATCGAAAGTTGTGGAGAGACATGATCACCTACGCCAGCAGGTACGGTACTTGATGATGATGATAAACAAAACATGGGAAGAATTGGATGGAAGGAAAAGAAGACAAACAAGAAAGTTTTCCATCAGCTGAAAATGAAGAAAGAACTACTCAATAAAATTCGAACGAGGCAAGTGACATTTTGTTGGACGTGTGAAGCAAAATAACACCCTATTATATGTCATCTTGGAAAAAGGAACGTACACGGTATACGAGGCAGACCAAGAATAAAGTTAACTGATAACATCAAAAGGCGGATAGGTAATCATATGACGACATACAGCATCAAGCAGAGAAACTTACGATGTGATGCGGCATTCTGCACCTTCCCAGAGTACCTCTGGAGAGGGAGAGAGAGAGAGAGAGAGAGAGAGAGAGAGAGAGAGAAGGTACACAATAAAAGAAGTAAACAAAGTTTAGTGGGAAAACTAAAGGTAGATTTACAGGTAAAATTAGAGTAGCATACAGGTGTTTGTCATTGATAATAAAGTGTTATTTATTTGTTTATTATTTAGTAGTGGTAGTAGTAGTAGTAGTGGTGGTAGTGGTAGTAGTAGTAGTAGTAGCAGTAGTTTTAGTAGTGGTAGTGGTGGTAGTGGTAGTGGTAGTACTAGTGGTAGTAGTGGTAGTAGTAGTAGTGGTAGTGGTAGTAGTAGTAGTAGTGGTAGTAGTGGTAGTAGTAGTAGTAGTAGTGGTAGTGACAGTAGTAGTAGTAGTAGTGGTAGTAGTGGTAGTGACAGTAGTAGTAGTAGTAGTGGTAGTAGTGGTAGTAGTAGTAGTGACAGTTGTAGTGGTAGTGGTGGTAGTGGTAGTAGTAGTAGTAGTAGTAGTAGTGGTAGTGACAGTAGTAGTGGTAGTGATGGTAGTGGTAGTGGTAGTACTGGGTAGTGGTGGTAGTGGTAGTAGTGGTAGTAATAGTAGCAATAGTGGTAGTGGTAGTAGTAGTGGTAGTACTGGTAGTGGTAGTGTTAGTAATAGTAGTGGTAGTAGTAGTAGTGGTAGTAGTGTAGTGACAGTAGTAGTGGTAGTAGTAGTAGTAGTAGTAGTGGTAGTAGTGGTAGTGGTAGTGGTAGTAGTAGTGGTGGTAGTGACAGTACTAGTGGTAGTAGTAGTAGTGGTGGTAGTAGTAGTGGTGATAGTAGTGGTAGTAGTGGTAGTGGTAGTAGTAGTGGTAGTAGTGGTAATAGTAGTAGTGGTATTGACAGTAGTAATAGTAGTGGTAGTAGTAGTAGTGGCAGTAGAAGTAGTGGTAGTAGTGGTGGTAGTAGTAGTAGTGGCAGTGACAGTAGTAGTGGTAGTAGTAGTGGTAGTGGTAGTAGTAGTGGTGGTAGTAGTAGTGGCAGTAGTAGTAGTAGTAGTAGTGGCAGTAGTAGTAGTAGTGGCAGTGACAGTAGTAGTGGTAGTAGTAGTGGTAGTGGTAGTAGTAGTGGTGGTAGTAGTGGTAGTGGTAGTAGTAGTGGTAGTAGTAGTGGTAATAGTAGTGGTAGTTGTGGTAGTGGTAGTAGTTGTGGTAGTGGTAGTAGTACTGGTAGTAGTAGTGGTAATAGAAGAGGTAGGAGTAGTGATAGTGGTAGTGCTAGTGGTAGTAGAAGTGGTAGTAGTAGTGGAAGTGGTAGTAGAAGTGGTAGTAGTAGTGGTAGTGGTAGTAGAAGTGGTAGTCATAGTAGTAGTGGTAGTGAAAGTGGTAGTGGTAGTGGTAGTGGTAGTAGTAGTGGTAGTAGAAGTGGTAGTAGCAGTGGTAGTGGTAGTAGAAGTGGTAGTGGTAGTAGTAGTGGGAGTGGTAGTAGTAGTAGTAGTGGTAGTAGCAGTAGTGGTAGTAGTAGTTGTGGTAGTAGAAGTGGTAGTGGTAGTGGTAGTAGAAGTGGTAGTTGTAGTGGTAGAGGTAAAAATTGTGGTAGTGGTAGTATTAGTTGTAGTGGTTTTAGAAGTGGTAGTTGTAGTGGTAGTAGTAATGGTAGTGGTAGTGGTAGTAGTAGTAGTAGTAGTGGTAGTTGTAGAGGTAGTAGAAGTGGTAGTGTTAGTGTTAGTAGTGGTAGAGGTAATAATTGTGGTAGTATTAGTTGTAGTGGTAGTAGTTGTGGTGATAGTAGTGGTAGTAGTAGTAGTGGTAGTGGTAGTAGTTGTGGTAGAAAAAGAAAATTTATGTTGAATAATTAACTGGTGTGCTAAATTATATCAATCCTCGGGGGACTGGTTGGTCTCGAGGCAAGACGCCGGTCTCGAGACAGAGAGGTTGTGAGTTTGAATCCCAGCTGGACATGTTGGGACTTTTATTGATGATTTCTCTCTGCGGCAACCACCCCTGGTCTCGAAGCCCGCTTGAAACGTCAATTATCCATCGATGGAAAACAATATGAGTACCGTCGAAGACGGAGTTATCTGCCTGTTCGGCGAGGGACCCATGTCCACACGGTGGCTATGGAAAAACGGATTAACACGCACAATTCAGTTCCTAGTATCTAGGGACTTCGCAGAGGTTAGAGCAGCAAATATGTCCTCCGTGTCCTTCTGTCCTTCCTGATACTAGATCCGTTTGTCCTCTTAACTCGCGTGTCTTAATCACGTGTTACTTTCTAGACACATTCTCTACGCTCCTAGTCATTCCGACTTGTTCCAGCACGGAGGACAGACTTGCTGCTCTAAGCTAAGTACATTTTATTATACATTTTTCTCTTTTTCTATTTTATATATCTTGACGCCCATCCTACCTCTCCTCATGTAGTATTCATTTCTCTCTTCTCTCTTTTCTTATTTCTGCATCCTACTTTCCTCGCCCTCCACTTGATCATCTAACATGTAGTAATTGTGCTTCACCGCTTGTTCTCGTTGTCCCTGTATTCTGAAGAAGGCCACAGGCCGAAACGTCAGTATTGTGTTGTGTTCCTTCCTTGTAAAGCTGTCACCATACCTTGGAGTGTTTAGCACACCCCACCACTGGATCCCTGAAGTATCAATTACCAACACCTGTATGCTACTCTTTTTTTACCTGTAAATCCACGTTTTTTCCCCACTAAACTTTGTTCACTTCTTTTATTGCGTACCTTCTCTTCCCCCCCCCCTCCTCCCCCACCCTCCAACCCGTATCCAGCCATGTCTTCTTCAGAATGTAATTATGCCACGCCCCTGCGTTTTTTTTTTCTGGAACGAAACGAATCTTCTAGAAAATTCTCAGTTGAGAAATGATTGCATATGAAATGAGGATTTCTAAATCTGGCCAGGTCGATGAGATTCCAGGAGCAGAAAATGACGTCATGCCAGAGTCTACTCCAATAATTTCCCCTAGTAATAGTTGCTTTCAAATCCAACTAGTTGTAAGTAAGCGGAACAAAACTATCGTTACGACATTATCCCGTTACTTGAGGGACTAGTGAGCTAGATGACTTGAGAACAACCCTGAACCAACTATGCAATAACTTCCAGAGAGTGGTCATCCAGTCGATACCATCACACTGTAATCTCTCTCTCTCTCTCTCTCTCTCTCTCTCTCTCTCTCTCTCTCTCTCTCTCTGCGATCAGGACTCAGTCAGAGTAGGATTCCAGACTCTCACATGAAGTCAGCTGTCAGGTTAAGTGTGTTGATCGCCCCCACAGACAGAACGTCACAATTAGAGTCTGTCAGATCCACTCTGACTGAACACCCGTTAATACGTTGCACTGTGTTCTGCGCCAGTGGCCCAGTGCATCCGATTTCAGCCAGCATTTTATTCAGGTTAGCTTTCCTTAGCCTTTGATTGTCCCCAATCTTCCTGCAAGGCAGCAGATTGTCTTTTCTGTAGGGGGATTCTGCCCTTAGATGATCTGCCCTCCCAGGTTTACGAGCACCATCTGCCCGAGTCACTAGAGGTGACTAACACAGACACACTGTAATATACACGGGAACAAACGCGCAGACAAATTAGCTAAAGAGGGATGGAGATTACCACAAGAGAACCATCTGGTTAGCTTCAATGAAGCCATATCCATCATCAAAGGCCAGTATTATGAAAAAAGGAAACAAGAACACCCAAAGTATAACGAGAGGGACGGATACCACCAACTATCAAGGAGGGATCAAGTCATCATACTTCGCCTACGCACTGGCCACAACAGAATTAGGAATCACATGTTCACCATGCTCAAAATAGGTACTACCAGCCAATGCCACTGTACTCTGAATAACATGACAACAAAACATGTTCTACATGATTGCCCCCAGTACACAGACCTGAGAAGGACAATGTGGTCTATACCCACCTCCCTGGAAGAGAAACTATATGGGGCGATCGAATCACTTAAACAGACAGCTGACTTCATGAGAGAGTGTGGAATCCTAGTCTGAATGAACCATGATCGCGGAAGAAGAAGAAGAGGAAGAAGAAGAAGAGGAAGAAGAAGAAGAGGAAGAAAACTTGAGGGACATATAGGACCGGAGAATAAAGACCGCATGTCCATACCAGTCTCTCCAAAGTGTTCTAAATGTGTTTCCGTTCACCAGCTTTTACCTCTGGCGAAATCCCTAGAGACTAGGACATGAATTTCCCCATGTTAATCCCTTATTTCTTGGCAGCTGTGTGCACAGAGGTCCTTCGCCGCACAGGCAGATAACTCCATCCTTTTACGCGTCGATGAGTAATTGACGTTTCAAGCCGAGCCTCGCTGCTGAGACAAATCAGAAATAAAAATCCCAACCGGTGTAGCCGGGATCTGAACTCACAACCTCTCTGTCTCGAGGCCAGCGTCTTGCCTCGAGACCAACCAGTCCCCCGTGTTCGAATCTGAGTATTTATTTCACCCACACAGAAACAGACTTTTGATCCTACCGGGATTCGAACTCACGTTCTCCTGGTTTGGAGCCCGACAAGCTGTCCCTTCGGCCACTCGCTTTCCATTTGAAGATCATCATCATCAAGTACCGGGCCTACTGGCATAGGTGATCATATCTCTCCACAACTTTCGATCTCGACAGTTATTTATCATTTCTGTTGTTGACCTTCTGCCAAGCCATTCTCTTAAACTGTCTGGTATTTTTTCTCTTTGCTTCCCTCTATCTCTTCGTCCCTCAATTTTTCCAGTTGTTACAATATATTCCAGTTGTACTCTTCTCATTACATGGCCAAAAAATGATGATTGTTTCTTCCTAATATTGGAAATTAGCTCTCTTTTTGCTTTGATCTCTCTCAGAACATCTTCATTACTGTTCTTAGCTGTCCATGGTACTCTCAACATTCTTCTGTAAAACCATTTGAAGATAAATAAACAAAATTGAGAAATAAATCACGTGCCGATATATTAGGCAAAAGTGGATTTAAATCATAATGAAAGATAACTCTCAAGACCTACAAATAAATATCAAAGTTGAAGGAATACATCTGTGGATAGCTCAGAACTACAACTACCTGGGACATACTATAACCAGTGATGGAAAATGTAAAACTGAAATAAACAAAAGAATCTTCTTCTACCTTTTTAGTTCCCAGTGGAGCATAGGTCTTCAGCAAACACTTTCCAAGTCGTACTCTTTTTGGCATTCTTTTAAGACCATTTCATGTCTTCTCCATCATCTACATCTCTGCTTCTATCTGTCTTCTCCAAGAATTCCTTGGTCTTCCTCTTTGTCTTTTTCCCTGGGGATTCCAAAAAAGGGCCTGTTGTGTAATACTCTCAGTTGGCTTCCGCAGTGTGTGTCCTATCCAGCGCCATCGTCTTCGCTGTATCTCTTTATCCACTGGTATTTGACTGGTACATTTCCATAATTCTATGTTAGTGATTTTGTCCTGTCATTTCCATCCATTTATTCTGCGTAAGCATCCATTAATGAAAGTCTGTATCTTCGTGATTGTCACTTTTGTTGTTCTCCATGTTTCACAGCCATGTAATAGGACCGACTTAACATTTGAGTTGAAAATTGCTATTTTTGTATTTAACCTAATTTCTTTGGATTTCCATAAATTTCCCAGTGCAATGAAAGCTCCTCTTGCTTTTGATATCCTAATTTTGGTATCATTTTCTGTTCCTCTCTCTCTCTCTCTCTCTCTCTCTCTCTTTTTATTACAAACAAAAGAATAGGTATGGCAAAAAGTAATTTTAATGCCATGAAAAGTACACTAACATCAAAATAAATAACACCAGGGGTAAAACTAAGAGTAGCAAAATGTTATGTCTTCTCAATATTCCTGTATGGTGCAGAAGCATGGATATTATACCAGAAAACAGAACAGAAAATTGAAGCCTTTGAAGTGTGGATATATAGAAGAATAGATAGAATTGGGTTGACAGAAAAGAAAAAAAACGATGAAGTTTTAAAACAACTAAAAATTAATAGAGAACTACTAAACACAATTAGAACAAGACAAATGACATTTTTAAGGCATGTTAAAAGACACAACAGCCTACTAAAAGTAATATTGGAAGGGAAAATACAAGGTAAAAAAGGCAGAGGCAGACCAAGACTAACATGGATGAGTAACATCAAAAGATGGACAAGTCAGCATTTGACAATCTGCACTATCAAAGCAAGAGACGGAGTGGGATGGCGCTCCATGGTAGCCAACCTTCGATGCGGAGACGGCACTCAATGATGATGATGATGATGAGAAATAAAAATGTAAATATCTTCCCTGCGTATTGCACTGTGGCCAGAAGGAAAATGAATGCTGTTTTACCTTGCACCCTCATGTGAACCCAAATAATGTTCTGACTGACAAAAGCCATTCTGAAACTATAAACTTTTACCCAAACACCTCGTGACGACTGCACTGGACATGTGACCTATTATTTCCCAGTGAAATAGTTTACCCTGTGGAAGACCTAAGAAATAGGATAAATGCTGCAAAGGAATTTTTCTTTTTCAAAACTGTCACACTATCTAGTGTTACTTCCAAATGTAGAAAATGTTGATATCTCTAGTTTCTCTATTTTAAGCGATGATTACTTTATCCTCAATCATAATCATTCAACATGCTTGAATTTACACTTTACCACTCTTGTGAATTAAGCCGGGATGTGAATTGCTTTACATAATGTGAGGACACAAAGTTAAAAACCAGCCACGGCTACCGTAAACCCTTGAGCCGGCTCTGCACCCAGCTTTATTCCTGCGATAAACCCCCCCCCCCTACGTCAGAGCTTGCCAGCCACAAGGATCTGATCGAGTGGGGGAGCTAGATAGCCAGGACAGCCCTCGACATCAGGCTCGTTGAATTGAGTGCGTCTCGTGGAATGTGGTTGTGACAAGCAGCCGACTTGTCTGGATTAATGATCGTTAGAAAATGGTGACTGATGAAGAAATGACGAGGATGAGGTGAGGGCTGGGGTGTAGAGAGAGAGAAGATGTGATAGAAGGGAGTTCCATCTCCTTCCCCACTCCCCCCCTCCCACCACCTCTCGTTTCCAACCTACCTACCTTCAAAATGCTTTAGATATTGGAGTGTAAGAAACGATAGAGCAAAAGAAGGAAAGAATTGAAGTGTAAAATAACAAAATCTCAGCAAACTTTTATCATTTAATTCTTAAAATATTTAATCCCGATTTAATATGGGAGCTGTATGTTCTCTTCATCATCATCATTATCAAGTACCAATGTAATAGTGTCATGTAATGGTGTAAGGAGATAGTGTAATGCAGTGGTGTATTGGGACAGTGTAAGGAGATTTGAGATAATCGTGGCGTAACGGTCAAGGTCAAGTACGAGACTTGAACCGGCGTCTTAGCACGCGAGTTTCCACCCATATGTGCTCGGCCGCCTATCCAGAAATGTTCGGAGATTTCTGTATAGTGTAGCCTCAAGCATCGAAACTCAGATGCGAAGCGACGTTCCTCACCTTCCCAGGGTAATACCCTGGTACCCATTTCTGCCAACGGCTGGGTCGACAGTGGGGGTATTTTTTTTTCCAACCACGAGTACAATTCACACTGCTAATCGTGCATGTTAGGGAGAATGAAACTCGTGAGACAGTGTACGAGTTCTGGGTCTCACTTAAAGAATAGAATGAGCGAGTCGGGGAGAGCGGTCAAGCGTTCAGAGTGCCATGTAAGTAGAGCTCAGGTGTAAGTTAAAAAAAAAAAAAAAAAAACAGGGAGCCGCGATAGCTCAGTGGTTAGTGAACTGGATACAAAGGACAAGAGGTAGGGTTCGATCGCAACCGACGGCTCCGGGTTCTCCCAGCCTTAAATTTATACCGTTTTTTTCTGGGAAAGAAAAGCAGTACGAGCGTAATATCGACAACATTATCCCAAAAACCATGTGCTGAAGGTCTGTAAAATTTATGGTCACTAACACCATATTCCCTATACGCCAATTGGCGTGACGGAGGCCCTTTACTTACTTTAATTTTTTTTTTTTTAAATAGGATAAATCTCGGAATATTAGGAACAGTTTGGGAGACACGAAAAGTGATTAAAATTAAGAGCGTGAAGTTAGATCGAGGCTGGGGAGTGACGTATAGAGATTCTATTGGTTGAGACATGAGGTGTATAAGGGTCTGCACAGGTAGAAGAGTTAAGAAGTCACATGTAGTCTAGGGAGGTAGAAAGATTGATCCACACCAGTAGGACTTGGATCCTTTTTAGTAATAATAGGGAGAATGCTCTTATTAGTTGGAAGTGTGTAGGAACAAGCAGATAATAGGAATTCCTAGGCGAAGTGAAGAAGCCATATGTATATAAGTCATTAGAGAAGTGAATCGTTTTAGTAGTAATAGGGTGAACACCCATATTCGTTATCTGTGTGTAGGAACAACCATACTGTGGACATTTCATTTAAAGAGAAGTTGTTTTTTTTTCTTTCGTTCGCCAGCTTTTACCTCTGACGAAGTCACTAGAGACTAGGAACTGAATTTTACGTGTTAATCCATTTTTCCCTGGCAGCCGCGTGCATAGGGGTCCCTCGCCGCACATGCAGATAACTCCAATTTCGGAGGAACTTATATTTTTTCCCGTCGATGAGTAATTGACGTTTTATGCCAGGCCTCGCTACTGAGACCAGGGGTGGTTGCCGCAGAGAGAAATCATAAATAAAAATCCCAACCGGGATTTGAACCTACAACCTCTCTCTGTCCCAAGGCCGGCGTCTTGCCTTGAGACCAACCAAGGAAAAGTTAAAATAGATTAAAGGAGCTAGTGAGATAGGAATCTAGTTTAGTAAACATGTTGTCTGTTAATGATAATGGGAGTGACAGTGAGCGGACTAGTAAGTGTATGCGATGATGTGTTCCATGATAGAAGTTGTGACGTAGATAGTTCGATGGTTTCTACGTTCTGTAGTGACATGTTTCAGAGAATGTGGACAGATGTAATTGATGCAATGTGTGATGAGAGAGTTATGAGATTAGTTACGAATAGTTAGGAGGTAATCAGAACCTCAATAGCACTACTTTGAGAACTGGAGCGGTCATCCACGTCACCCAAACATGTGTACTGAGGTTATATATTAAATGGATTTGTGTAAATAAACGTATTTAAGTCATTGTTTACCCCGAGACTTGTGTATTAACTGAGTTGGCTGTAGATGTGATTATTAGCTTTATCTAATGGGCTCGTCTAGTCCAAACACCATCACAAAGTTGGCTGTAGATGTGATTATTAGCTGTATCTAATGGGCTCGTCTAGTCCAAACACCATCACAAAGTTGGATGTAGATGTGATTATTAGCTGTATCTAATGGGCTCGTCTAGTCCAAAACCATCACAAAGTTGGATGTAGATGTGATTATTAGCTGTATCTAATGGGCTCGTCTAGTCCAAAACCATCACAAAGTTGGCTGTAGATGTGATCATTAGCTGTATCTAATGGGCTCGTCTGGTCCAAACACTATCACTAAACACAACACAACGTGAAGTACCACCAGTTATGACGGTGACGGAATCAAGGTTTCCACATCATTAGAACATATTAGAGCTATCGTTCTTAAGTAGCGCAAATATAGTTCACCCTGACGCAAGTCATGTCAAGGCTTCACATCATTAGAACATGTTTGAGTTATCGTTCTTAAGTAGCGCAAATATAGTTCACCTTGACGCAAGACATGTCAAGGCTTCACATCATTAGAACATGTTTGAGTTATCGTTCTTAAGTAGCGCAAATATAGTTCACCCTGACGCAAGTCATGTCAAGGCTTCCACATCATTAGAACATATTAGAGCTATCGTTCTTAAGTAGCGCAAATATAGTTCACCTTGACGCAAGACATGTCAAGGCTTCACATCATTAGAACATGTTTGAGTTATCGTTCTTAAGTAGCGCAAATATAGTTCACCCTGACGCAAGTCATGTCAAGGCTTCCACATCATTAGAACATATTAGAGCTATCGTTCTTAAGTAGCTCAAATATAGTTCACCCTGACGCAAGTCATGTCAAGGCTTCACATCATTAGAACATGTTTGAGTTATCGTTCTTAAGTAGCGCAAATATAGTTCACCTTGACGCAAGACATGTCAAGGCTTCACATCATTAGAACATGTTTGAGTTATCGTTCTTAAGTAGCGCAAATATAGTTCACCCTGACGCAAGTCATGTCAAGGCTTCACATCATTAGAACATGTTTGAGCTATCGTTCTTAAGTAGCTCAAATATAGTTCACCCTGACGCAAGTCATGTCAAGGCTTCCACATCATTAGAACATGTTTGAGTTATCGTTCTTAAGTAGCGCAAATATAGTTCACCTTGACGCAAGACATGTCAAGGCTTCACATCATTAGAACATGTTTGAGCTATCGTTCTTAAGTAGCGCAAATATAGTTCACCCTGACGCAAGTCATGTCAAGGCTTCACATCATTAGAACATGTTTGAGCTATCGTTCTTAAGTAGCGCAAATATAGTTCACCCTGACGCAAGTCATGTCAAGGCTTCACATCATTAGAACATGTTTGAGCTATCGTTCTTAAGTAGCGCAAATATAGTTCACCCTGACGCAAGTCATGTCAAGGCTTCACATCATTAGAACATGTTTGAGCTATCGTTCTTAAGTAGCGCAAATATAGTTCACCCTGACGCAAGTCATGTCAAGGCTTCCACATCATTAGAACATGTTTGAGTTATCGTTCTTAAGTAGCGCAAATATAGTTCACCCTGACGCAAGTCATGTCAAGGCTTCCACATCATTAGAACATGTTTGAGTTATCGTTCTTAAGTAGCTCAAATATAGTTCACCTTGACGCAAGTCAAGACAGAACGACATTATCATCAGTTAATCAATTAGATCATGATCAGATAATAACCAAAGTCAACAAGTTATCAGTCCAGTTGATAGTCAGATCATAAAAAGTCCAGTCGATAATCAGATCATAAAAAGTCCAGTTGATAATCAGATCATAAACAGTCCAATTGATAATCAGATCATAAAAAGTCCAGTCGATAATCAGATCATAAAAAGTCCAGTTGATAATCAGATCATAAAAAGTCCAGTCGATAATCAGATCACAAACAGTCCAATTGATAATCAGATCATAAAAAGTCCAGTCGATAATCAGATCATAAAAAGTCCAGTCGATAATCAGATCATAAAAAGTCCAGTTGATAATCAGATCACAAACAGTCCAATTGATAATCATATCATAAACAGTACAGTTGATAATCAGACCACAAACAGTCCAGGTGATAATCAGATCACAAACAGTCCAGTTGATAATCAGATAACTGATTATGATGATGGTGGTGATGATGGTGATGATGATGATGATGGTGTTGGTAATGATGGTGTTAATGGTGATGATGATGATGGTGATGGTAATAATCGTGTTGATGATGATGATGGTGATCATGATGGTGGTGATGATGATGATGGTGGTGATGATGATGATGGTGATGGTAATGATGGTGTTGATGGTAATGATGATGATGATGATGATGGTGATGATGATGATGATGGTGATGATGATGGTGGTGATGATGATGGTGATGATGATGATGGTGATGCTGATGGTGATCATTATGATGGTGATGGTGATAATGGCGATGATGGTGATGATGGTTATGATGATGATAATGATGGTGATGATGATGATGATGGTGGTGATTATGATGATGATGATGATGATGATGATGGTGGTGTTGATGATGATGGTGATATTGATGATGATGATGATGGTGATGCTCATGGTGATCATGATGATGGTTATGATGATGATGATGCTGATGATAATGGTGATGATGATGGTGATGATGATGATGATGTTGTTGATGATGGTGGTGCTGATGATGATGGTGATGATGATGATGGTAACGATGGTGATGATGATGGTGATGATGATGATGATGATTATGATTATGATGGTGATGATGATGATGATGGTGGTGATGATGATGATGATGATGATGGTGATGATGATGATGATGTTGATGGTGATGATGATGATGCTGGTGGTGATGATGATGGTGATGATGGTGATGATGATGATGATGATGATGATAATGATGATGGTAATGATGGTGATGGTGGTGATGATGATGATGATGTTGATGGTGATGATGATGATGATGATGATGGTGATGGTGGTGATGGTGTTAATGGTGATGATGGTTATGGTGATGATGGTGATGATGATTTTGATGATGGTAGTATGGATGATAGCGGTGGTGATGATGGTGATGATGGTGGTGGTGATGACGATGGTGATGATGCTGATGGTGGTGGTGGTGATGATGATGATGGTGGTGATGATGATGATGGTGATGATGGTGGTGATGATGGTGGTGGTGACATTGATGGTGATGAAGATGGTGATGATGATGCGTGTGATGCTGTTGATGCTGGTGGTGATGCTGGTGATGGTGATGGTGGTGTGTAATGCTGGTAGTGGTGATGCTGGTGATGGTGGTGGTGATGCTGGTGATGGTGGTGATGATGATAGTGGTGGTGATGGTGATGGTGGTGATGATGATGATGATGTTGATGGTGATGATGATGATGATGATGATGGTGATGGTAATGATGATGATGCTGGTGGTGATGATGATGGTGATGATGATGATGATGATGATGATGTTGATGGTGATGATGATGATGATGATGGTGATAGTAATGATGGTGTTAATGGTGATGATGGTTATGGTGATGATTGTGATGATGATTTTGATGATGGTAGTGGGGATGATAGCGGTGGTGATGATGGTGATGATGGTGGTGGTGATGACGATGGTGATGATGCTGATGGTGGTGGTGGTGATGATGATGATGGTGGTGATGATGATGATGATGGTGATGATGGTGATGATGGTGGTGGTGACATTGACGGTGATGAAGATGGTGATGATGATGCTTGTGATGCTGTTGATGCTGGTGGTGATGCTGGTGATGGTGATGGTGCTGGTGGTGATGGTGGTGTGTGATGCTGGTGGTGGTGATGCTGGTGATGGTGGTGGTGATGCTGGTGATGGCGGTGATGATGATGGTGGTGGTGATGAAGGTGATGGTGGTGATGCTGGTGGTGGTGATGCAGGTGGTGGTGATGCTGGTGATGGTAATGATGGTGGTGGTGGTGGTACTGGTGGTGGTGATGCTGGTGATGATAATGCTGGTGGTGGTGGTGATGCTGGTGATGGTAATGCTGGTGGTGGTGATGCTGGTGGTGGTGATGCTGGTGGTGGTGGTGGTGATGCTGGTGATGGTAATTATGGTGGTGGTGGTGATGCTGGTGGTGGTGATGCTGGTGATGGTAATGCTGGTGGTGGTGATGTTGCTGGCGATGGTAATGCTGGTGGTGGTGGTGATGCTGGTTGTGGTGGTGGTGATGTTGTTTGTTGTGGTGGTGATGCTGGTGATGGTAATGCTGGTGTTGGTGGTGATGCTGGTGGTGGTGATGCTGGTGGTGGTGATGCTGGTAGTGGTGATGCTGGTAGTGGTGATGCTGGTGGAGGTGATGCTGGTGGTGGTGATGCTGGTGATAGTTTTGGTGATGCTGGTAGTGGTGATTCTGGTGGTGGTGATGCTTGTGATGGTGATGCTGGTGGAGGTGATGATGGTGGTGGTGATGCTGTTTGTGGTGATGCTGGTAATGGTGATGCTTGTGCTGGTGATGCTAGTGATTTTGGTGTTGATGCTGGTGATGGTGATGCTGGTGATGGTGATGCTGGTGGAGGTGATAATGTTGGTGGTGATGCTGTTTGTGGTGATGCTGGTAGTGGTGATGCTGGTGCTGGTGATGCTGGTGATTTTGATGTTGATGCTGGTGATGGTGATGCTGGTGATGGTGATGCTGGTGTGGGTGATGCTGGTAATGGTGATGCTGGTGATGCTTTTGTTGGTGATGGTGATGCTGGTGGAGGTGATGCTGGTGGTGGTGATGCTGGTGGTGGAGATGCTGTTTTTGGTGATGCTGGTGGTGGTGATGCTTGTGCTGGAGATTTTGGTGTTGGTGATGCTGGTAATGGTGAAGCTTTTGATGGTGATGTTGGTGATGGTGATGCTGGTGGAGGTGATGCTGGTGGTGGTGATGCTGATGGTGGAGATGCTGTTTTTGGTGATCCTGGTGATGGTGATGCTTGTGCTGGAGATTTTGGTGGTGATGCTGGTGATTTTGGTGATGATGCTGGTGATGGTAATTCTGGTGGTGGTGATGCTGATGGTGGTGATGCTGGTGGAGATGATGCTGGTGGAGATGATGCTGGTGGTGGTGATGCTGGTGATTTTGGTGGTGATGCTGGTGATTGTGATGTTGGTGATGGTGATGCTGGTGATGGGGATGCTGGTGATTTCGGTGGTGATGCTGGTGATGATGATGCTGGTGATGGTGATGGTGGTGGGGATGCTGGTGATACTGGTGGTGGTGATGCTTGTGCTGGTGATACTGGTGATTTCGGTGGTTGTGCTGCTGCTGATGATGCTGGTGATGGTGGTGGTGATGCTGGTGATAGTAATGCTGGTGGTGGTGATGCTGGTGGTGGTGGTGATGCTGGTGATGGTGATGCTGGTGATAGTAATGCTGGTGGTGGTGATGCTGGTGGTGGTGATGCTGGTGGTGGTGATGCTGGTGATGGTGCTGCTGGTGGAGGTGATGCTGGTGATTGTGATGCTGGTGATGGCGATGCTGTTTGTGGTGATGCTGGTGGTGGTGATGCTTGTACTGGTGATGCTGGTGATTTTGGTGGTGATGCTGTTGATAATGATGCTGGTGATGATGGTGATGGTGATGCTGGTGGTGGTGCTGGTGATGGTGGTGGTGATGCTGGTGATGGTGGTGGTAATGCTGGTAGTGGTGATGCTGGTGGTGGTGATGGTGGTGGTGGTGATGCTGGTGGTGGTGATGCTGGTGATGGTGGTGGTGATGATGGTGATGGTTGTGATGATGATGCTGGTGGTGATGGTGGTGGTGGTGGTGGTGGTGATGATGGTGTTGGTTGTAATGATGCTGTTGATGATGATGGTGTTGGTGATGATGGTGGTGGTGATGCTGGTGGTGGTAATGATGATGGTGTTGGTGATGATGGTGGTGGTGATGCTGGTGTAGATGATGGTGGTGGTGATGATGGTGTTGGTTGTGATGATGCTTTTGGTGATGGTGATAGTGGTGGTGGTAATGATGATGGTGTTGGTGATGATAGTGGTGGTGATGCTGGTGTTGATGATGGTGGTGGTGATGGTGGTGGTGATGATGGTGTTGGTGATGATGGTGGTGGTGATGCTGGTGTTGATGATGGTGGTGGTGGTGGTAATGATGATGGTGTTGGTGATGATGGTGGTGGTGATGCTGGTGTTGATGATGGTGGTGGTGGTAATAATGATGGCGATGATGATGATGATGATGATGATGATGATGATGATGATGATGATGTCGATGAGGATAATGTTGATGATGATAATGTTGATGATGATGATGATAATGATGATTATTTTGATGGAGATGATGATGTTGATGATGATGATGATGATGGTGATGATGATGATGATGTTGATGATGATGATGTTGATGATGATGTTGATGATGATGATGATAATGATGATTATGTTGATGGTGATGATGTTGATGATGATTATAATGATGATTATGTTGATGGTGATGATGCTGATGATGATGACGATGATGATGATGTTGATCATGATGATGATGATGATGATGATGATGATGATGATGGTGATGATGATGCTGATGATGATGATGACGATGATGGTGATGATGATTATGAAGCTGATAATGATGACGATGATGATGTTGATGATGATATTGATGGTGATGATGATGTTGATGATGATGTTGATGGTGATGATGATGTTGATGTTGATGTTGATGATGATGTTGATGTTGATGGTGATGATGATGTTGATGATGATGATGTTGATGATGACGATGATTATGATGATGATGATGATGCTGATGATGATGATGATGATGATGATGATGTTGATGATGATGATAGTGGTGATGATGTTGATGATGACGATTGTGATGATGACGATGATGATTGTGACGATGAAAGAGAAACTACTAAAAATTCGAAGTATCAACAAAAATGCCACTATTAAACTGAATCAAACAACCAGAACCGTGTACCTCATCTATTTTCCAACCCCACGCCTACCCCTTACCCCCATAACAGAAAACTCCATCTACCGGCAGTTTTGGCATTTCCAGCCGATTACACGAGCAAGTCTTTTCTTTTAGCCCCCGCAGAAAACCTCGGTCACTGCAGTCCAAAAGCATCATCAACGAAAGAGTGGCGAGGGTGAATATGCCCCGAGTGACTAGAAGGATAATGAGGAAAACTAGATTTCGATAAAGATAACACGCACTAATGCCTTTTATTCTTATATTTATCACATACTATGTCCACAGGCGTAGGTGATCATGTTTCTTCATATTTTCCTTCCCATCCTATATGTTATAAGTTAAAAGTAAAAAAAAAAAAAAAAGTAAAGAGCCCCCGTCACGCAAAGTGGCTTTTAGGAAATATGGTGTTAGTGACCATAAATTTTACAGACCTTCAGCACTTGATTTTTGGGGTAATGTGGTCGGTATTACGCCCCTGCCGCTCTACTTTCACAGAAAAGTATCCGGTACCCATTTCAGGCTGGGTGAACCCGGAAGCCGTCGGTTGGGATCGAACCCTACCCCTTGTCCTTTGCAGCCCAGTTCACTAATCACTGAGCTATCGCGGCTCCAGTTATAAGAGATGCAGTTGATATATTTATCATATTTGTAATATGAAAGTTGATCTTTCCATATGTGTAATATTAACTTTCATCTTTCCATATTTGTAATATTAACTTTCATCTTTCCATATTTGTAATATTAACTTTCATCTTTCCATATTTGTAATATTAACTTTCATCTTTCCATATTTGTAATATTAACTTTCATCTTTCCATATTTGTAATATTACTGTGTCTAGAAATTTCTGTTGTTGCTTACGTATGTCTCTTTCCCTCATTTTGTTACAATATTTTTCCGTTTTTAAGGCTAGGGAAAGCAAACCCGAATAAAATGCTGGCTGAAATCGGATGCACTGGGCCACTGGCGCAGAACACAGTGCAACGTATTAACGGGTGTTCAGTCAGAGTGGATCTGACAGACTCTAATTGTGATGTTCTGTCTGTGGGGGCGATCAACACACTTAGCCTGACAGCTGACTTCATATGAGAGTCTGGAATCCTTACTCTGATTGAGTCCTGATCGCAGAGAGAGAGAGAGAGAGAGAGAGAGAGAGAGAGAGAGAGAGAGATCTTCTATCTAATGAAACGTACTATAAAAGTACAACTGTTTTTATCTTCTATCTAATGAAATGTACTACAAAAGTACAACTGTTTTTATCTTCTATCTAATGAAATGTACTTCAAAAGTAAAACTGTTTTTATCTTCTATCTAATGAAATGTACTACAAAAGTAAAACTGTTTTTATCTTCTATCTAATGAAATGTACTACAAAAGTAAAACTGTTTTTATCTCTCATCATCATCATGTACCATACCGGTTGATGTAGATGATCATGTCCTTCCACAATCTTCTATCTACAGATATCAGTTCTGTTGTTGACTGTTTTCCATGCCATGACACCAAGCTATCTAGTATATTCCCTCTTTGTCGTCCGCGATCTCTCTTTCCCTGTATTTCGCCAGCTGTAACCAAGTATTCCAACTTTCCACTTCTCAAGATGTGCCCGAAAAATGTTGATTGTTCTTTTCTGATGCTTTTCATGAGCTCCCCTTTTATTTTGTTTTTTTTTTGAGAATTTCCTCGTTGGACTTTTGCCTTTGATACACACTATGACTTTATGACGTTCTCTTGCACATTCTCATGTTGGCTTCATTTGATGCGTCTTCTTCGCTTGATTTTCAGTTGACTTTCCTTTCCACACAAAAATCTACATCTGATTAAAAAAAAAAAAAAAAAGTAAAATGCCTACGTCACGCCAAGTGGCGTATAAGGAATTTGGTGTTAGTGACCATAAATTTTACAGACCTTCGACAGAACAGGGAGCCGCGATAGCTCAGTGGTTAGTGAACTGGACTACCACGGACAAGGGGTAGGGTTCGATCCCAACCGACGGCTTCCGGGTTCACCCAGCCTTAAATGGGTACCGAATTTTTTTCTGGGAAAGTAAATCAGCACGGGCGTAATACCGACCACATTACCCCAAAAATCATGTGCTGAAGGTCTGTACAATATATGATCACTAACACCATATTCTCTATACGCCACTTGGCGTGACGGGGGCACTTTACTTACTTTTTCGACAGAACAGAAAATTGAAGCCTTTGAAATGTGGATTTATAGGAGAAAACGAAGAATTGGATGGAAAGAAAAGAAAACAAACGATGAAGTCGCAAAGCAACTAAAAATGTAAAGAGAACTACAAAACACAATTCAAACAAGACAAGTGAGATTTTTGGGACATGTTGAAAGACACAGCAGCCTGCTAAAAGTAATCTTGGAAGGGGGAATACAAGGTAAAAGAGGTAGCGTAAGTAAAAAAAATAAAGTACCCCCGTCACGCCAAGTGGCGTATAGGGAATATGGTGTTAGTGACCATAAATTTTACAGACCTTCGGCTCATGATTTTTGGTGTAATGTGGTCGGTATTACGCCCGTGCCGCTTTACTTTCCCAGAAAAAAAATCCGGTACCCATTAAAGGCTGGGTGAACCCGGAAGCCGTCGGTTGGAATCAAACCCTACCCCTTGTCCTTTGTAGTCCAGTTCACTAAACACTGAGCTATCGCGGCTCCCAAAATAGGTAGAGGCAGACCAAAACTAACATAGACGAGTAACATCAAAAGATGAACAAGTCAACCTATGACAACCTTCACCACCAAAGCAAGAAGAGTGGATGGCGCTGCATGATAGCCAACCTTCGACGCGGAGACGGCACTCAATGATGAGACGCTGGCATGACGTCAATCTCTGCTCCTGGAATCTCATCGATCTGGCCAGATTTAGAAATCCTCATTTCATATGCAATCATTTCTCAACTGAGAATTTTCTAGAAGATTCTGTTCTTTTCAGAAAAATGCAGGGGCGTAGCATAATTACATTCTGGGGGAAGACATGGCTGGATAGAGGTTCCGGAAGGAAGTGTGTGAGAGCACGCACGCAACAACAAAAAAAAAAAGTAGTCAACAAAGTTGCGTGTAAAAGAAAACTTGAATTTACATCATCATCATCAAGTACCGGGCCTGCTGGCGTAGGTGATCATGTCTCTCCAAAATCGATCTCGGCGGTTACTTATCATTTCTGTTGTTGACCTTCTGCCAAGCCATTCTCTTAAGCTGTCTGGTTTTTTTTCCTCTTTGCTTCCCTCTGTCTCTTTGTCTCTCAATTGTTCCAGTTGTTACAATATATTCCAGTTGTTCTCTTCTCATTACATGGCCAAAAAATGATGATTGTTTCTTTCTAATATTGGAAATTAGCTCTCTTTTTGCTTTGACCTCTTTCAGAACATTTTCATTACTCTTCTTAACTGTCCATGGTATTCTCAACATTCTTCTGTAAAACCACATTTCTACAGACTCCAGTGATTTCTTTGTCAGTTGTCCTATTGTCCTTGATTCACATCCATATGTTAAGACTGGCTCTAATTAACCTTTAAGAACTCTTTTCTTGTTTCTATTGTCAAAAATGGATTGCATAGTGTTTTCCTCATTTTTTAGAAAGCTGCTTTTGCCTGAGCCATTCTGCATCTCACCTCTGTTGTACATCTTCCGTCTGAGGTTAACAAAGTTCCCAAATTTTTAAATTCATTTACCTGTTTTAATATTGTTCCACTTGTCTTTATTAGAATGTCTATATGTAAATTTAATAACTTTTTTGAATTAAAATTGAATATTACATCTCCCGAAACTCTCAGACTTGCCACTCTCTTATCTTTTTTGTAACTAGTAATCACTTCTATAATATCATGAATATTTACTTGAACCAAACATTGTTTGTTTTCAACAGGTAAATGAATTTAAATATATGGGAACATTGTTAACTTCAGATGGTAGATGTACAACAAAGGTGAGATGGTGGATATACAACAGTGGTGAGATGGTAGATGTACAACAGAGGTGAGATGGTGGATATACAACAGTGGTGAGATGGTAGATGTACAACAGAGGTGAGATGGTGGATATACAACAGTGGTGAGATGGTAGATGTACAACAGAGGTGAGATGGTAGATGTACAACAAAGGTGAGATGGTGGATGTACAACAGAGGTGAGATGTTTGAATGTACAACAGAGGTGAGATGGTAGATGTACAACAGAGATGAGCTGGTAGATGTACAACAGAGGTGAGATGGTGGATGTACAACAGAGGTGAGATAGTAGATGTACAACAGAGGTGAGATGGTAGATGTACAACAGAGGTAAGATGGTAGATGTACAACAGAGATGAGCTGGTAGATGTACAACAGAGGTGAGATGTTGGATGTACCAACAGAGGTGAGATGATGGATGTACAACAGAGGTGAGATCGTGGATGTACAACAGAGGTGAGATGTTGGATGTACAACAGAGGTGAGATCGTGGATGTACAACAGAGGTGAGATGTTGATGTACAACATAGGCGAGACGGAAGATGTACAACAGGGGTGAGATAGTGGATGTACCAACAGAGGTGAGATGATGGATGTACAACAGAGGTGAGATCGTGGATGTACAACAGAGGTGAGATGTTGGATGTACAACCGAGGTGAGATCGTGGATGTACAACAGAGGTGAGATGTTGGATGTACAACATAGGCGAGACGGAAGATGTACAACAGGGGTGAGATAGTGGATGTACAACAGAGGTTATATGGTAGATGTACAACAGAGGTGAGATGGTGGGTGTACAACAGAGGTGAGATGGTGGATGTACAACAGAGGTGAGATGGTGGATGTACAACAGAGGTGAGATGGTGGATGTACAACAGAGGTGAGATGTTGGATGTACAACAGAGGTGAGATGTTAGATGTACAACAGAGGTGAGATGATGGATGTACAATAGAGGTGAGATGGTGGATGTACAACAGAGGTGAGATGGCGGATGTACAACAGAGGGGAGATGGTGGATGTACAGCAAAGGTGAGATGGTTGATTTACAACATAGGTGAGACGGAAGATGTACAACAGGGGTGAGATTGTGGATGTACAACAGAGGTGAGATGGTAGGTGTACAACAGAGGTGAGATGGTGGGTGTACAGCAGAGGTGAGATGGTAGATGTACAACAAAGGTGAGATGGTTGATGTACAACAGAGTTGAGATGGTAGATGTACAACATAGGTGAGATGTTGGATGTACAACAGAGGTGAGATGGTAGATGTACAACAGAGGTGAGACGGATGATGTACAACAGAGGTGGGATGGTATATGTACAACAGAGGGGAGATGATGGATGTGCAGCATAGGTGAGATGTTGGATGTACAACATAGGTGAGACTGAAGATGTACAACAGAGGTGAGATGGAAGATGTACAACAGAGGTGAGATGGTAGATGTACAACAGAGGTGAGATGGAAGATGTACAACAGAGTTGAGATGGTAGATGTACAACAGAGGTGAGATGGAAGATGTACAACAGAGGTGAGATGGAAGATGTACAACAGAGGTGAGATGCAGAATGGCTCAAGCAAAAGCAGCTTTCCGAAACATGAAGAAGATACTATGCAATACATTTTTGACAATAGAAACAAGAAAAAGAGTTCTTACATGTTATGTAGAGTCAATCTTAACATATGGATGTGAATCATGGACAATAGGATAACAGACAAGAAAATCACTGGAGGCTGTAGAGATGTGGTTTTACAGAAGAATGTTGATTCCAGATCATGGCATACCACATCTACACCACACCTTGCTTCCCATTCACCAGACCTGGATTTGAATATCACACGTATTGTTGGAAAACAACTTGGAGGCAGTGACCACCGACCAGTCTTTTTAGTGGTGCAAAATAAGGCCGTCAGGGAGAGCAGCACTCTCTCCAGATTGAATTACAAAAAGGCAGACTGGAAAATGTATCAACACTACACCAGTGTACTGACTAAAGATCTAAATACAGACAGAGACATCAACAAAATAGTTGATGAATTCAGTAGACTAATAATACAAGCTGCCAGTAAAACAATACCTAGAGGGGCACGGAAACACTACAAACCATACTGGAGTAGTGAACTAGAGCAACTGCACAATGACATGGAAACATCTCCAAAGCAAGCAGAAAATAACCCTTGCAAAGGAACACCACAACAACTACCAGCATGCTAAAGCCAAATTTCAATGGGCTAAACTACAAGCCAGACGGAGAAGCTGGAAAGAGAAAACAGAGTCCTTGAATCTTGAACGAGACACAAGAAAAGTGTGGAAGCTTGTAAAACAGCTGAATGATGAGGGTACAGAAAGGAACACCAAATTACACTGAAGAAGGATGGAAACATTCTAACAGGTAAGCATGCAGCAAATTACTTTGCAGACTCCTTTGCAAATGACAATAATATTGAAATTAGCCTAGAAAAACGACAAGAGACCCGTTTAAAACAACAAAATGCAAGACAAGAAGAGACCACACATGAAGTCATGGAAATACCCATTACACAAAGAGAGCTAGAGCTGGTAATATCCAAATTAAAAATGAAAAGTCACCAGGCAATGATGGAGTGTCCAATGAAATGATTAAGAACTTGGGAACTGCAGCTAAAGCAAAACTACTGCAGATCTACAACATTTGCTGGATCACAGGTAGAGTGCCACAGGCATGGAGAGAAGCAATTATGATACCATTACTAAAAGTAATAGTAGCTGAAAGTGTTTATTGAAGACCTATGCTCCACAGGGAGCTGAAAGTGTTTGTTGAAGACCTATGCTCCACAGGGAGCTGAAAGTGTTTATTGAAGACCTATGCTCCACAGGGAGCTGAAAGTGTTTATTGAAGACCTATGCTCCACAGGGAGCTAAAAAGTAGAAGAAGAAGATGTTACTGGTACATTTCCATAATTCTATGTTAGTGATTTTGTCCTGCCAATTCCGTCTTTCTATTCTGCGCAAGCATCCATTAATGAAAGTCTGTATCTTCATGATTGTCAATTTTGATGTTGTTCTCCATTCTTGACAGCCATACAATAGAACTGATTCACCATTGGAGTTGAAAATATACCCCTCTCTCTCTCTCTTTCTCTTCATCCTTCTCTCCCTTTCTTTATCTCTCTCCCTCTCTGTCTCTCTCTCCCTCTTTTCCTCATTCCCCCTCTCTGCTTTGTCTCCCTCTCTGTCTCTTTCTCCTCTCACCCCTCGGTGTCTCTTTCTTGGTACCTCTCCCTCTCTCTCTCTTTCTCTGTCTCTCTCTCCCTATCTCTTTCCCCCTCTGTCTCTCTCTCCCTATCTCTTTCCCTCTCTGTCTCTCTCCCTATCTCTCTCCCTATCTCTCTCCCACTCTGTCTCTCTCCCTCTCTCACTCTGTCTCTCACCTCACTCCTTATCTCTCTCCCTTTCTCTTTCCCTCTCTGTCTCTCTCCCCTCTTTGTCTCTCTCTCCCAGTCTCTCTCCCTCTCTGTGCTCTCCCAATCTCTCTCCCTCTCTGTGCTCTCCCAATCTCTCTTCCTCTCTGTGTTCTCCCTATCTCTCTCCCTATCTGTCTCTCTCTCCCTCTCTATCTCTCTCCCTCTTGGTCTCTCTCCCTATCTCTCTCCCTCTCTGTCTCTCTCTCCATATCTCTCTCCTATCTCTCTCCCTCTGTCTCTCTCCCTATCTCTCTCCCTCTCTATCTCTCTCTCTCTCTGTGTTCTCCCTATCTCTCTCCCTATCTGTCTCTCTCTCCCTCTCTATCTCTCTCCCTCTTGGTCTCTCTCCCTATCTCTCTCCCTCTCTGTCTCTCTCTCCATATCTCTCTCCTATCTCTCTCCCTCTGTCTCTCTCCCTATCTCTCTCCCTCTCTGTCTCTCTCCCTTTCAGTCTCTCTCCATATCTCTCTCCTATCTCCCTCTGTCTCTCTCCCTATATCTCTCCCTCTCTATCTCTCTCCCTCTTGGTCTCTCTCCCTATCTCTCTCCCTCTCTGTCTCTCTCTCCATATCTCTCTCCTATCTCTCTCCCTCTGTCTCTCTCACTATCTCTCTCCCTCTCCCTCACAGTCTCTCTCCCTATCTCTCTCCCTCTCCACCTATCTCTCTCCCTCTCCTCTATCTCTCTCCCTCTCCTCTATCTCTCCCCCTCTCTGTCTCTCTCTCCCTCTCTCCTTATCTCTCACCCTCTCCCACTATCTCTCTGTCTCTTTCCCTAACTCTCTCCCTCCCTGTCTCTCTCTCCCTCTCTTCCTCTTTTATTTTCTCATTTTGTATTTCTTGGTCTCTCTCCCTCTCTCCTTATCTCTCACCCTCTCCCACTATCTCTCTGTCTCTTTCCCTAACTCTCTCCCTCCCTGTCTCTCTCTCCCTCTCTTCCTCTTTTATTTTCTCATTTTGTATTTCTTGGTCTCTCCCTATCTCTCTCCCTATCTCTCTCCCTATCTCTCTCCCTATCTCTCTCCCTATCTCTCTCCCTATCTCTCTCCCTATCTCTCTCCCTATCTCTCTCCCTCTGTCTCTCTCTATCTCTCTCCCTTTCTGTCTCTTTCTCCCACACTGTCTCTCTCCCTATCTCTCTCCCTCACTGTCTCTCTCTCCCTCTCTGTCTCTCTCCCTCTCTCCTTATCTCTCTCCCTCTCCACCTATCTCTCTCCCTCTCCCCTATCTCTCTCCCTCTCTGTCTCTCTCTCCCTCTCTCCTTATATCTCTCCCTCTCCCCTATCTCTCTCCCTCTCTGTCTCTCTCTCCCTCTCTCCCCTATCTCTCCCCCTCTCCCACTATCTCTTTGTCTCTTTCCCTATCTCTCTCTCCCCCTCTTTTATTTTCTCATTTTGTATTTAACATAATTTCTTTAGACTCCCATATGTTTCCACAGTGCAACGATTCCTCCTCTTACTTTTGACTCCCATTTCCTTACTTTTGACTCCCATTTCCTTACTTTTAACTCCCATTTCCTTACTTTTGACTCCCATTTCCTTACTTTTAACTCCCATTTCCTTACTTTTGACTCCCATTTCCTTACTTTTGACTCCCATTTTCTTACTTTAGACTCCCATTTTCTTACTTTTGACTCCCATTTCCTTACTTTTGACTCCCATTTTCTTACTTTTGACTCCCATTTCCTTACTTTTGACTCCCATTTTCTTACTTTAGACTCCCATTTTCTTACTTTTGACTCCCATTTTCTTACTTTTGACTCCCATTTTCTTACTTTTAACTCCCCTTTTCTTACTTTTAACTCCCATTTTTCACTATGCAAAAAGTAAAAATCACAAGCTCCTAAAAACCTAAAACATTAAAAACAAAACAAAAAATCAAACAAACTAAAGATCAAAGAGAACAGCAATCAAATCTGGCTGTTCAACAAAGTCACCTAAAAGTATACGCTCCCGACCATTATTTGTCCTGGGACTCTAAACAAGAGGAATGCATTACCTGGACAATGGAGACCGGAAGGTGGTAGGATTCAAACGGCCAACGACTTTTTTATTTGACCTGGCGCGCTATCGTTTCATGGCTGAAAGTGGGCGCGTTCTGGGACGGTCCGTTGCTGATTCTGAACACACAAGTCTGATGGGTTGGGTCAGTTAATTAACATTATGAGCCGTTATGCCAGGTCAGGTCATGCTGCTCTTTGTGAGGATTGTGCAGAGGCGGATCATTGTACTTGACATTCAGGGAGTGCCCCGATATCTATTTGGTTATTTCTTCACTTCATCTGCTTTCCTTCATGTTCCTTCTGTATGATACTTCGTTACTTCCTGGCAGCACCCGTTATTATCTATCTATCTATCTATCTATCTATCTATCTATCTATCTATCTATCTATCTATCTATCTATCTATCTATCTATCTATCTATCTATCTATCTATCTATCTATCTATCTATCTATCTATCTATCTATCTATCTATCTATCTATCTATCTATCTATCTATCTATCTATCTATCTATCTATCTTCTATCTATCTATCTATCTATCTATCTATCTATCTATCTATCTATCTATCTATCTATCTATCTATCTATCTATCTATCTATCTATCTATCTATCTATCTATCTATCTATCTATCTATCTATCTATCTATCTATCTATATTTATGTCTGTCTTTCTGTCTGTTTATCTGTATGTCTATCGCTTAGTATGTATGTCTGTTTGGTCTCTGTGTCTGCCTCTCTTCCTTGTCCTAACGATGTCGTCACAGAAGTTACCACAACAAATGTGTATTATTACGAACTAAAACATCAACTACAAACGACAGTGTACTGCTGGCCTCGTCTTAACTACACGAATGGACCCTTAATATGCGGTCAGTAGATTTTCATTAAAAAAAAAGTTAATGAGGCAATAAATAAATATTGGATTGGATGAGAAAGTTATTTCTTGATTTTAATCACTGGCGTTGCAGTAAGGCGGATTGGATCTTAAGTGGGCAAAGAAAAGTGTGCAGGCAGGAACTGACGTGCCACGTGAGGGCCAAATCCCTCGATGGATCTGTCCGTTGGAAATGTCTCGCGACAGCCTCGTTATTTGACTAGAAACTCGAGCCATGAATATTATTAGACGGGTCAGTAGTTTCACTTGAGGAAGTAGCGAGGGTTGTGACTGGGTCGGTTTGAGTGAGTGTTTGTGCTTCTCCGTTCACAAATTTATGGCCAAACTCAACCTCAATTTAGGGAGCCGCGATAGCTCAGTGGTTAGTGAACTGGACTACAAAGGACATGAGGTAGGGTTCGATCCCAACCGACGGCTTCCGGGTTCACCCAGCCTTTACAGGGAAAGTAAAGCGGCACGGGCGTAATACTGACCACATTACCCCAAAAATCATGTGCCGAAGGTCTAGAAAATGTTGTACTTAACTTTTTTTTTCAACATCAATTTTCTCAGAAAGGATTTGCCATAATGTCGACATTTTTGGCATTCAGTCTTAGATTTTCTTGGTTTACAAGTATTCTACCATTTCTTGGTTTACAAATAACCTACAATTTCTTTGTTTGCAAGTTACCTACCATTTCTTTGTCTACAAGTTACCTATAATTTATTGGTCTACAAGTTACCTATCATTTCTTGGTCTACAAGTTA
This sequence comes from Megaustenia siamemsis, assembly GCA_032433765.1. Lineage (NCBI taxonomy): Eukaryota > Metazoa > Mollusca > Gastropoda > Stylommatophora > Ariophantidae > Megaustenia > Megaustenia siamemsis. The sequence goes on along the minus strand of JAVIAB010000026.1, from coordinate 18,457,491 downwards.
CCTATAATTTCTTGGTCTACAAGTTACCTATAATTTCTTGGTCTACAAGTTACCTATAATTTCTTGGTCTACAAGTTACCTATAATTTCTTGGTCTACAAGTTACCTATAATTTCTTGGTCTACAAGTAACCTATAATTTCTTGGTCTACAAGTTACCTATAATTTCTTGGTCTACAAGTTACCTATAATTTCTTGGTCTACAAGTTACCTATAATTTCTTGGTCTACAAGTTACCTATAATTTCTTGGTCTACAAGTTACCTATAATTACTTTGTCTATAAATTACTTATAATTTCTTGGTCTACAAGTTACCTATCATTTCTTTGTCTACAAGTTACCTATAATTTCTAGGTCTACAAGCTACTTACCATTCTTGGTCTATAAATTACTTATAATTTCTTGGTCTACAAGTTACCTATCATTTCTTTGTCTACAAGTTACCTATAATTTCTAGGTCTACAAGCTACTTACCATTCTTGGTCTATAAATTACCTATAATTTCTTGGTCTACAAGTTACCTACCATTTTTTGATCTACAACTTACCTACCATTTTTTGGTCTACAACTTACCTACCCATTTTTGATCTACAAGTTACCTACCATTTTTTTATCTACAAGTTAGCTACCATTTCTAGGTCTACAACTTACCTACCATTTTTTGGTCTACAACTTACCTACCATTTTTTGATCTACAACTTACCTACCATTTCTAGGTCTACAAGTTACCTACCATTTTTTGATCTACAACTTACCTACCATTTCTAGGTCTACAAGTTACCTACCATTTTTTGATCTACAACTTACCTACCATTTCTAGGTCTACAAGTTACCTACCATTTTTTGATCTACAACTTACCTACCATTTCTAGGTCTACAAGTTACCTACCATTTTTTGATCTACAACTTACCTACCATTTTTTGGTCTACAAGTTACCTACCATTTTTTGATCTACAACTTACCTACCATTTTTGGGTCTACAACTTACCTACCATTTTTTGATCTACAACTTACCTACCATTTCTAGGTCTACAAGTTACCTACCATTTTTTGATCTACAACTTACCTACCATTTTTTGGTCTACAAGTTACCTACCATTTTTGATCTACAACTTACCTACCATTTCTAGGTCTACAAGTTACCTACCATTTTTTGATCTACAACTTACCTACCATTTTTTGGTCTCCAAGTTACCTACCATTTTTTGATCTACAACTTACCTACCATTTCTAGGTCTACAAGTTACCTACCATTTTTTGATCTACAACTTACCTACCATTTCTAGGTCTACAAGTTACCTACCATTTTTTGGTCTACAACTTACCTACCCATTTTTGATCTACAAGTTACCTACCATTTTTTGATCTACAAGTTACCTACTATTTCTAGGTCTACAAGATACCTGCCACGCTCCTTTACACTCGCCTATATGAATTCGTATGAGATGTATGCTCCTTTACACTCGTCTATATGAATTCGTATGAGATGTATGCTCCTTTACACTCGTCTATATGAATTCTTATGAGATGCGTGCTCCTTTACACTCGTCTATATGAATTCTTATGAGATATGTGCTCCTTTACACTCGTCTATATGAATTCTTATGACTCAAATAGTTATAGTTATAGTTAGTCGAAGGCCCCGGTGTCACCCCAAACAAATTAAAATCCATAATTGCTGAACCGCCCTTGACTGTGGAATCATCCGAATTAACATGTCATCGAATATCCAAACAAAGAAAGGAAGTTGCAGTCCCCAGTGCAGCAAACATAGCACACGCCAAATGATATAAGGCGTAGTAGTACCGATAGTGAACGCAACTGAACTGTCCTTCGTCATGATGATCATTCATCGTAAGCAATCTGAACACAGAAACACAATCCGGCGAAACACACAGCTCACGGTGTGCACAGAGCACTAAACTCAGTAGCTCATGCAGCAAGCCGGACTTGGAATATGAGGAAACTGCAACAATCAAGCTTTTCAGACAGTGCCTCAATTGTTCATTGCCGCCTATCCACCATATTGACCGGAAGTCCATGAGTCAAATGTCCCTGCTAACTCATTTATATAAACTCATGAGTAAAATGCGCCTGTTTACTTGCCTGTAAAGTAAGTAAAGAGCCCCCGTCACGCCAAGTGGCGTATAGGGAAATATGGTGTTAGTGACCCTATATTTTACAGACCTTCAACACATGATTTTTGGGGTAATGTGGTCGGTATTACGCCCGTGCTGATTTACTTTCCCAGAAAAAAATCCGGTACCCATTTAAGGCAGGGTGAACCCGGAAGCCGTCGGTTGGGATCGAACCCTACCCCTTGTCCTTTGTAGTCCAGTTCACTAACCACTGAGCTATCGCGGCTCCCTTTACTCGCATGTACCTATTTGAATTGTTATGAGCCAAATGTCCCTGTTTACTCGCCTTCACGAACAACAAGCTTAATGCCCCTGTTTTCTCTGCTATATGAATACTTATGAGCAAAATGCTCCTTTATTTTGTTTATTTGAATTCTTCACAAACCAAATGCACATGTTTACTCATCTACAAACCAAATGCACATGTTTACTCATCTATATGAATTCTTCACAAACCAAATGCACCTGTTTAGTCAACTATATGAATTCTTCACAAACCAAATGCACCTGTTTAGTCAACTATATGAATTCTTCACAAACCAAACGCACCTGTTTAGTCAACTATATGAATTCTTCACAAACCAAATGCACCTGTTTAGTCAACTATATGAATTCTTCACAAAACAAATGCACCTGTTTAGTCAACTATATGAATTCTTCACAAAACAAATGCACCTGTTTAGTCAACTATATGAATTCTTCACAAACCAAATGCACCTGTTTAGTCAACTATATGAATTCTTCACAAAGCAAATGCACCTGTTTAGTCAACTATATGAATTCTTCACAAACCAAATGCACCTGTTTAGTCAACTATATGAATTCTTCACAAATCAAATGCACCTGCTTAGTCAACTATATGAATTCTTCACAAACCAAATGCACCTGTTTACTCATCTATATGAATTTTTCATTTAAAAAAAACAAATCCCCCTGTTTATTCATCTATATGAATTCTTCACAAACCAAATGCACCTGTTTAGTCAACTATATGAATTCTTCACAAATCAAATGCACCTGTTTAGTCAACTATATGAATTCTTCACAAACCAAATGCACCTGTTTACTCATCTATATGAATTCTTTAAAAAAAAAAACAAATGCATCTGTTTACTCATCTATATAATTCTTTCATTTTCAAAAATGCACTTGTTTACTAATTTATATGATTTTTTTTCATTAAAATAAAACCAAATGCACATGTTTAAAAAGCAAAAAGTAAAGACCCCCCGTCACGCCAAGTGGCGTATAGGGAATATGGTGTTAGTGACCATACATTTTACAGACCTTCGGCACATGATTTTTGGGGTAATGTGGTCGGTATTACGCCCGTGCCGCTTTACTTAACCAGAAAAAAAATCCGGTACCCATTTAAGGCAGGGTGAACCCGGAAGCTGTCGGTTGGGATCGAACCCTACCTCGTGTCCTTTGTAGTCCAGTTCACTAACCACTGAGCTATCGCGGTTCAATGCACCTGTTCACTCCCCTATATAAATTCTCACGAGTCAAGTGCCCCTTTTTGCCCACTCTTTGGACGTGCATTTCTTGTTTTACCCTACAGACACCAACTGAGAAACATCGATCGAGCGGTATGAGGTTGATTCCTCCGACTCAAGTCAGTGCTCCTCGCTGTGGCTGGCGTTAGCCGGAAACTGTTTATCGCCACTAGGGCTTCCATTAGCCCTCGTGGGGTCCTCGTCTTGTGAGCTATTGACTCTGTAGGGGGACGTCGAGACACGAGTCACCGCTTGACGTCTGAAATGTGTGGTCAGAAGAGGATGGTTCAGAGTCTCGGAGGTCAATAGCAACAGGGAGGATAGGAGGAGGAAAGGAGGGATGGGGGGGGGGGAGAGAGTAGGACAGTGGGTGGAAAATGAAATGAAAGAAGAGAATTAGAGTCAAAGTATGTGAGTGAATGAGGAGTAGAGTGTGGGAGAATGTTAGCTGGTGAATGAATGAATGAATGAATGAATGAATGAATGAATGAATGAATGAATGAATGAATGAATGAGATAGAAACGAAAGGTGGAAGTGAAAGTATGAATGAGTTAAGAATGAAAGGAGGGAGTGAATGAATTGAGTGTGCTATTGAGAGAGAAAAACATATGTTTATATGTGTTGATGAAAGAGGAGAGAAAGACTGAGTGAGTGAGTAAATGAGTGAGTCAATCGGTGAGTGTGTGTTTTGAGTGAGTGAGTGAATCAGTTAGTGAGTGAATCAGTAAGTCGGTGAGTGAGTGAGTGAATCAGTTAGTGAGTGAGTGAGTGAGTGAATCAGTTAGTGAGTGAATCAGTTAGTGAGTGAATCAGTAAGTCGGTGAGTGAATCAGTAAGTCGGTGAGTGAGTGAGTGAGTGAGTGAGTGAGTGAGTGAGTGAGTGAGTGAGTGAGTGAGTGAGTGAGTGAGTGAGTGAATCAGTTAGTGAGTGAATCAGTAAGTCGGTGAGTGATGAGTGAGTCGGTGAGTGAGTGAGTGAGTGAGTGAGTGAGTGAGTGAGTGAGTGAGTGAGTGAGTGAGTGAGTGAGTGAGTGAGTGAGTGAGTGAGTGAGTGAGTGAGTGAGCGTGGCTGCGAGTAAATCATTTAAACCCGACTGTCGAAAACACAAACATTCCTCTTCTTCTTTTCTCTTCTCACTGATACCTAAAAGGTGTCGTGGTTATATCATTTGTCATTCTTGAGCTGCTCGAACTGTCTGAATTAGTGATTTTCCTTTGTTGTTACATGTCTCTGTCACTGCATCTATCCATCTTCTTCTTTTCTCTTTTCACTGATACCTAAAAGGTGTCGTGGTTATATCATTTGTCATTCTTGAGCTGCTCGAACTGTCTGAATTAGTGATTTTCCTTTGTTGTTACATGTCTCTGTCACTGCATCTATCCATCTTCTTCTTTTCTCTTTTCACTGATACCTAAAAGGTGTCGTGGTTATATCATTTGTCATTCTTGAGCTGCTCGAACTGTCTGAATTAGTGATTTTCCTTTGTTGTTACATGTCTCTATCACTGCATCTATCCATCTTCTTCTTTTCTCTTTTCACTGATACCTAAAAGGTGTCGTGGTTTATATCATTTGTCGTTCTTGAGCTGCTTGAACTGTCTGAATTAGTGATTTTCCTTTGTTGTTACATGTCTCTGTCACTGCATCTATCCATCTTCTTCTGGGTCTTCCTCTTTCTCTTTTCCATGCATAACACAAATATTAAAAAAGTGTAAAGTACCCCCCCCCCCCCCCCCCCGTCAAGCCAAGTGGCGTATAGGGAATATGGTGTTAGTGACCCTATATTTTACAGACTTTCAGCGCATGATTTTTGGAGTAATGTGGTCGGTATTACGCCCGTGCTGCTTTACTTTCCCAGAAAAAAATCCGGTACCCATTAAAGGCTGGGTGAGCCCTGAAGCCGTCGGTTGGGATCGAACCCTACTTCTTGTCCTTTGTAGTCCAATTCACTAACCACTGAGCTATCGCGGCTCCCTAACACAAATATTAGCTTCCATAAATTCACCTCATACACTCCAGCTCTTGTTTTCTCCTTGGCGACCATTCACAAACCATCCACTCACGTCTTCATCAAGTCTAATCAATACCACCATATTTACAGCAATAAACACATTACCTAAAATCCCCCTTTTAATTACTAGTAACGCATATTGCTCAACACACTTACCTGAAACTTAATCCTACGCACTTGTTTCATTAACCTTTTGTGTTCCTTCTATACTGCATTCGTTCTACATCGCTAACTATTTTTAACTCTGTATTTCTCTTTTGCTAATTTGTTCTATACACATTTATTATCTCCCTTTTAATCTATTTATTTTCATTAAATGCAGTTAGTTTGTCGATTCATTTTTTTCATTTTCGTATTTTCTCCAGTTTCCTATTTTGATCATATAGTTAGATAGCTCTTTGTTTGTTTCTTTATTTAATTAAATTAGAGGCAGTTGATATAGTGTTCAGCTAGTCCCTGTTAGTTTTTGTTGAATTTAAATCTAAAGATATGAATCTAAAGTAGTAAATTAGTGATTTTATCTCATAAATTATGTCTTTAGCAGTTATATAGGGCGAACCAAAAGTAGGTGGACAGTAATTGATACGATTTATTTTGAGATCACATAAACAATTAATTAGATTAATACAATTCATCTGTGGTTGACGAATGACGGAGGCGAAGGCGCGCCTCACAGCAGCAGAGCTGGAAGTTGTCAGCGACCCACAGTTGATGGCTTGCGTCAGGGTCGGTGCACCAGAACCATCCAGACCCTGCTCCACCTCTCCGTGGTGCCTCTAGTAACAGACTAACCTGTCTAGTCTGGTCAAGTGAGTAGGGGTCAAATAGGGAAGACAACCCGGTACTCAAAATTAACATGCTGAAGTCGGATGTGTTGGGCCGAAAGGCGCAAATATCACAGTTATACTGCAAACCACAACACAACGCAGACACGCCCACTTAATGATGCGGATGGCGAAGAGGTACACTCCTTAAGTGCGGGCGAACGCAAGCAAGCAGACGAATGACAGGAAACAGTCTGAGAGATAAGATCAGAAATGAAGAACTGAGGGAAAAGCTAGGAATAGCCCCCGCCATAGAATATACAAGGAAACAACAGATAAAATGGTTTGGCTACGTGACAAGGCAGAAAGATCAAAACACTACACAACGAGCCTTCAACAAACGTTGTGAGAACACCAGACCCAAGTGTCGACCACGAAAAAGATGAATCGATGGAATATTAGAAGCACTAGGAAACATAACAGCAGCAGAGGCGAACAGAAGAGCAAAAGACCGCAAATTATATCTCCCCTCGACGCTGAAAGGCAGACGAAGAAGGAAAGAAGAAGAATACAATTCATCATCATGATGTGCCATACAAGTTTGGGTAGGCGACCATGGCCTTCCAAGATCTACTATCCACCGTTCGTCGTATTAATTCTGTTGTTGACTGTTTTCCGTAACGGTTTCTCGTTTCAAGTCCCAGTGCCATAGAGTACGGGTTCGATCCTGCTTCGGACCATATATTTTGTTTTTCTGTTGTTGATTATTTTGTTGTTATTTCCCCCCCCCCCCCCCCCCCCCCCCCCCCCCCCCCCCCCCCCCCCCCCCCCCCCGCAGTGTTGTAGACATATCTCTTCCCTTGAATTGATTCGCTGATCGCCTCGGAAGTTTCCTTCTACAATAATACTCATTTGTTATTATTTGTCTCCTGTCTATTGCCTTTCTCTATGTCGTCCGCGATCTCTCTTTCACTGTATTTTGCCAGATATCACGTGCCATGCCGGCTGGCGTAGGCGATCATGTCCCTCCACAATCTTCTATCTACAGTGCATCGTATCAGTTCTGTTGTTGACTGTTTGCCATGTCATGATACCAAGCTATCCAGTATTTTCTCTCTTTGTCGTCCGCGATCTCTTTTTTTCTTTTGTTTTGCCAGTTGTAACCAAGTATTCCAAATTTCCTCTTCTCATGATGTGCCCGAAAAATGTTGATTGTTTCTATTTAATTTTTTTAGGAGCTCATTTTTTGTGTTAACCTTTTAAGAATGTCCTCGTTGGTCTTTTTAGCTGTCCTTAGAACTTTCAACATTCTTCTGAGAAATCCCAACAATGTGGCCTCTAATCGTCTTTTCATTTGTTTGTCCACTGTCCATGATTCGCTTCCATAGGTCAAAATTGGCTCTATACAGCCTTGGTAAACTCTCTTTCTCACTTCTATTGAGATAGACTTGTTGCATAAGACCTTCTTCAGTTTCTGAAATGCTATTTAAAAAGAAAGAAAAAAGTAAAGTACTCCCGTCACGCCAAGTGGCGTATAGGGAATATTGCGTTAGTGACCATATATTTTACAGATCGATACAGACCTTCAGCACATGATTTTTAGAGTAATGTGGTCAGTATTACGCCCGTGCCGCTTTACTTTCGCAGAAACAAATCCGGTACCCATTTAAGGCTGGGTGAACCCGGAAGCCGTCTGTTGAGATCGAACCCCACCTCATTTCCTTTGTAGTCTAGTTCACTAACCACTGAACTATCGCGGTTCCTTCATAGGTCAGAATTGGCTCTGTATCGCACCGATTAACTATCTTTCTCACTTCTATTGACAAAGACTTGTTACATAAGACGTTCTTCATTTTCCGAAATGCTATTTTGACCTGTTAATAACACAACGGAGGTCCGCGTGGCCGTGCGGCTAAAACCACTGTTCCGCTAGCTGAAAAGCTGAAGTTCGGTGTTCGAAGCCCGCGGTAGACAGAAAGGATTTTTTTCTATCGGGAGTGAAATAAAAATCCTGAGTCTCACAAGTCGTGGCGACTGCTTGACCAAGCGGCCTTTATCCCCCGGGTCTATCCTTGCCCCCCGACATACACCAGCAATGGTACTATGTGTCGTAAAGATTTTTTTAAATAACACAACTACACTTTGATAAACAATAATAGTAAGTAACGATCCCCTCCCCCTGCCTTGCTAGGCGTGTGGAGAGTATGGTGTTAGTGACCATATTTTTCTATGACCACGGCTTAGTTTTGGAGGATGTGTTCGGTACCACGCCAGGCCGCCTTTACTTCCCATAAATATAGCTGGTACCCATTTTTAGAGCATGGTGTGAACATTGAAGCCTTTTTCGGTGCGAAAATAAATCCGTTACTTGTGGAGATGGAACTCTGACCTTTGTTATCAGAAAGTGAACACACTAACCACTTTATCACTGACGCTCCAAACACTGATTACATTATAATTACATTTTTTAAATAAAAAAATATGACTAATTTTATACATAAATTTAGTTATAAAATGTAATGTAAGGTGACACAGTCAATATCGTCATTATCATTAAATCCTGTTTAGCATCGAAGGTTGGCTACCAAGGAGCGCCATTCCGCTCTATCTCTTGCTTTGATGGTGCGGGTTGTCATAGGCTGGTTTGTCTATCTCCACATCGAAGGTTGGCTACCAAGGAGCGCCATTCCGCTCTATCTCTTGCTTTGATGGTGCGGGTTGTCATAGGCTGGTTTGTCTATCTCCACATCGAAGGTTGGCTACCAAGGAGCGCCATTCCGCTCTATCTCTTGCTTTGATGGTGCAGGTTGTCATAGGCTGGTTTGTCTATCTCCACATCGAAGGTTGGCTACCAAGGAGCGCCATTCCGCTCTATCTCTTGCTTTGATGGTGCAGGTTGTCATAGGCTGGTTTGTCATCTCCACATCGAAGGTTGGCTCCAAGGAGCGCCATTCCGCTCTATCTCTTGCTTTGATGGTGCAGGTTGTCATAGGCTGGTTTGTCTATCTCCACATCGAAGGTTGGCTACCATGGAACGCCATTCCGATCTGTCTCTTGCTTTGATGGTGCTGGTTGTTGTAGGCTGACTTGTCAATCTTTCATGTTACTCGTCCATGTTAGTCTTGGTTTGCCTCTGCCTCTTTTACCTTGTATTTTCCCTTCCAATATTACTTTTAGTAGGTTGTTGTGTCATTTAACATGGCTCCAAAAATCTAATTTGTCTTGTTTGAATTGTGTTTAGTAGTTCTCTTTTCATTTTTAGTTGTTTTAAGACTTATCTTTTGTTTTCTTTTCTTTCCATCCAATTCTACCTATTTTTCTATATATCCACATTACGAATGAAGGCTTCAATTTTCTGTACTTGTCTAATGTCCATGTTTCTCCACCATACATGAATGTTGAGAAGATATAACATTTTGCTATTCGTAGTTTTGAAAAGCAGTCAAATAAAAATGATGCAGGAAAACATAAATGAACTATCATCAATAGCCAGCAAAATTGGGCTTGAGATCAATCATGAAAAGACTAAAGTAATGAAATGCTTGATTCCAACAGATGACATAATATACATGGAAAATAAACCAGTGGAAGAGATCGATCTATCTATCTATCTATCTATCTATCTATCTATCTATCTATCTATCTATCTATCTATCTATCTATCTATCTATCTATCTATCTATCTATCTATCTATCTATCTATCTATCTATCTATCTATCTATCTATCTATCTATCTATCTATCTATCTATCTATCTATCTATCTATCTATCTATCTATCTATCTATCTATCTATCTATCTATCTATCTATCTATCTATCTATCTATCTATCTATCTATCTATCTATCTATCTATCTATCTATCTATCTATCTATCTACCTACCTACCTACCTATCTACCTATCTACCTACCTACCTACCTACCTACCTACCTACCTACCTACCTACCTACCTACCTACCTATCTATCTATCTATCTATCTATCTATCTATCTATCTATCTATCTATCTATCTATCTATCTATCTATCTATCTATCTATCTATCTATCTATCTATCTATCTATCTATCTATCTATCTATCTATCTATCTATCTATCTTTCGTTTGCCCGAAGTATTGTCTATATCTGCTATGTCGTTTCCTGTATACATTTTACTGTCTTTTGTAATTCTTGCAGTGGCCCATATAGTTTTGTCTGTAGTGTTGTATCTATGGGCCAATGGATTTTCCTCAGTTTACTATATTCAGTGCAGTCTTGAAGTATGTGTTCAGCAGTCTGGGGTGCCTGTTCACATATACAAGCAGTTGAGGTGCCGATCTTGAATTTTGTATACATGTGACTATGGAGTCGATTGTGTCCTGTTCTGAGGCCTATAATGATAACTTGTTCATATCTATTCATATTATGGAAAGCATCCTGATTTGGGGCTTGTGGTCCTCTGATTGATTTGATTATCTGTTTCTTATGATGGTATGTAACCGGTGTATCTAGTTGTGTGCCTGTTGAACCTTCCTTTGCCAACTGATCTGCTTTTTCATTTCCTGGTATTCCACAGTGAGATGGGAACCACTGCAGGGCAACCCTGAGGCGCTTGCAGAGTTCAGTCAATAAGGTCTGCAGATGTGGTAATTTTCTGGATTGTAGTGCCTGGAGCACTGATCTTGCATCTGTCAAAAACACTACAGGCTGTGGGCTAAGATTACTGTTCAGCAGTTTTTCTATTGCCAACTTTATTGCTTGTATTTCTGCATCATAATTGTGACAATATTTCCCTGTTGCTATTTTATTCATATCCCTAGTGTTATTGGGTACTCTATGTATGCACCTGCTCCCCCATTCTTTACTGCATTCTGTGCTGATCCATCTGTGTACACACGGATTCATAGGTCTTGTGGGTATTCTTCATCCAGGAAACTGAGAGTTATTGTTTTCGCTGCAGACTATTCTGTTCCTCTTTGTCAACTATTCCTTTCACTTCTG
>JAVIAB010000026.1:18438603-18441103 GCA_032433765.1 Megaustenia siamemsis | reverse complement strand
AAGCGAACGCTCTACCACTGAGCTACACCCCCAACTGACATGTGAGCGTAATAATAATGTTAGTACCATAGCTACTTTATTTAGAAACTGTTCAATGTGTTGTTATTTGGAGCACGTGATGGGAGGTAACCGCCGTAACCACCTATTCCCCCACCCTACTGTTACAAGGTGTGGGTGACAGTTTTACGACAAGGGAACATTAACAAATAATGACGTTTAGGCCAGCATGCGATCTGTTACTGTTAACAGCTAGACAAACGGATAGAGCGAGTTATAACAGGTTATGTTTCTGATCAATCATCATGGATGGATGGATGTGTGGGATGGATGGGATTAACGGAGGGGATGGATGGATGGATGGGGTGGGGTGGGGTGGGGTGGGGTGGGATGGGGTGGGTGGGATGGGTGGATGGATGTATGGATGGATGGATGGATGGATGAGAAGGAATGGATGGATGGATGGATGGGATGAATTGATGGGATGGGATGGATGGATGGGATGGATGGATGGGATGGGTGGATGGGATGGATGGATGGGATTTGAAGGGATGGGATGGATGGGATGGATGGGATGGATGGGATGGATGGATGGGATTTGAAGGGATGGGATGGGATGAATGGATGGGATGGATGGATGGATGGATGGGATTTGAAGGGATGGGATGGGATGAATTGATGGGATGGGATGGGATGGATGGATGGGATGGTATGGGTGGATGGATGGATGGGATTTGATGGGATGGGATGGATGGATGAATGGATGGGGTGGGATGGGATGATGGATGGATGGATGGATGGATGGATGAGAAGGGATGGATAGGATGAATGGATTGGATTGATGGATGATTGGATGGGATGGATGGATGTATGGATGGGATGGGATTGGATGGGATGGATGGATGGATGGATGGATGAATGGGATGGGATGGATGGATGGGATGAATGGATGGAAGGATGGATGGATGGGATTTATGGATGGATGGATGGATGTGATGGGATGGATGGGATGGGATGGGATAGGATGGATGGATGGATGGATGGGATGGGATGGGATGGATGGATGAAATGGATAGATGGGATGGATGGATGGGTGGGTAGGTTGATGGATGGATGGGATGGGATGGGATGGATGGATGGATGGATGGATGGATGGATGGATGGATGGGATGGGATGGATGGGATGGAAAACTGCTATAATAAACATTTAGATAAAAGAAAGAGTATCTGGGTCTATGCCCTACGGGTCGGCTACGGATCGAAAGGTCAATAGATTGATGGATTGGATGGATGAATGGATATACTCGTAATTTTAGCCCTAGTGTTTCTCAAACACCAAACCTGTTGACTCACATTTGATGACATTGTTTCACTTAAACATAAACTTCTTTTCCCCTCGTTGTTGAACGTTATAGCAATTCCAAATCGAGTTCTTTAGATGGAAAATTTAAATTTTAAAAAAAATCCTGGAGACGCCGGGGATGTGAGCGTGTAATAATGTTTTTAGTACCATAGCTACTTTATTTAGAAACTGTTCAATGTATTGTTATTTGGAGCACGTGATGGGAGGTAACCGCCGTAACCACCAATTCCCCCACCCTACTGTTACAAGGTGTGGGTGACAGTTTTACGACAAGGGAACATTAACAAATAATGACGTTTAGGCCAGCATGCGATCTGTTACTGTTAACAGCTAGACAAACGGATAGAGCGAGTTATAACAGGTTATGTTTCTGATCAATCATCATGGATGGATGTGTGGGATGGGTGGGATTAACGGAGGGGATGGATGGATGGATGTGTGGGATGGATGGATGGATGATGGATGGATGGATGGATGGGATGATGGGATTGATGGATGGGTGGATGGGATTGATTTGATGGGTGATTGATGGATGGATGGGATGGATGGATGGATGGGATTGATGGATGGGATGGATGGATGGATGGGATTGATGGATGGACGGGATTGATGGATGGGATGGATGGATGGATGGATTGATGGATGGACGGGATTGATGGATAGGATTGATGGATGTGTGGGATTGATGGATGGATGGGATTGATGGATAGGATTGATGGATGTGTGGGATTGATGGATGGATGGGATTGATGGATAGGACGGATGGTTTGATGGATGTGAGGGATGGGTGGATGGGATGGATGGGTTGGATGGATGGATGGATTGATGGATGGACGGGATTGATGGATGGGATGGATGGGAATGATGGAATGGATTGATGGATGGGATTGATGGATGGGATGGATGAATGGGATGGATGGATGGATGGGATGGATTGATGGGATGGATGGATGAGATGGATGGGATGGATGGATGGAATGGATGGATGGATGGATGGATGGATGGATGGGATGGAAAACTGCTAGAATAAAAATTTAGATAAAAGAAAGAGTATCTGGGTCTATGCCCTCCGGGTCGGCTACGGATCGAAAGGTCAATAGATTGATGGATGGGATGGATGGATGAATGAATGGGATGGGA
>JAVIAB010000026.1:18428603-18436103 GCA_032433765.1 Megaustenia siamemsis | reverse complement strand
TATTTAGAAACTGTTCAATGTGTTGTTATTTGGAGCACGTGATGGGAGGTAACCGCCGTAACCACCTATTCCCCCACCCTACTGTTACAAGGTGTGGGTGACAGTTTTACGACAAGGGAACATTAACAAATAATGACGTTTAGGCCAGCATGCGATCTGTTACTGTTAACAGCTAGAAAAACGGATAGAGCGAGTTATAACAGGTTATGTTTCTGATCAATCATCATGGATGGATGGATGTGTGGGATGGATGGGATTAACGGAGGGGATGGATGGATGGATGGATGGATGGGGTGGGGTGGGGTGGGGTGGGATGGGGTGGGATGGGTGGATGGGTGGATGGGTGGATGGATGGATGGATGGATGAGAAGGAATGGATGGATGGATGGGATGAATTGATGGGATGGGATGGATGGATGGGATGGATGGGATGGGTGGATGGGATGGATGGATGGGATTTGAAGGGATGGGATGGATGGGATGGATGGGATGGATGGGATGGATGGGATGGATGGATGGATGGGATTGAAGGGATGGGATGGGATGAATGGATGGGATGGATGGATGGATGGATGGGATTTGAAGGGATGGGATGGGATGAATTGATGGGATGGGATGGATGGATGGATGGGATGGTATGGGTGGATGGATGGATGGAATTTGATGGGATGGGATGGATGGATGAATGGATGGGGTGGGATGGGATGATGGATGGATGGATGGATGGATGAAAAGGGATGGATAGGATGAATGGATTGGATTGATGGATGATTGGATGGGATGGATGGATGGATGGATGGGATGGGATTGGATGGGATGGATGGATGGATGGATGGATGCATGGATGAATGGATGGGATGGATGGATGGGATGAATGGATGGAAGGATGGATGGATGGGATTTATGGATGGATGGATGGATGTGATGGGATGGATGGGATGGATGGATGGATGGATGGATGGATGGATGGGATGGGATGGGATGGGATGGGATGGATGGATGAAATGGATAGATGGGATGGATGGATGGGTGGGTAGGTTGATGGATGGATGGGATGGGATGGGATGGGATGGGATGGATGGATGGATGGATGGATGGATGGGATGGGATGGATGGGATGGAAAACTGCTATAATAAAAATTTAGATAAAAGAAAGAGTATCTGGGTCTATGCCCTACGGGTCGGCTACGGATCGAAAGGTCAATAGATTGATGGATTGGATGGATGAATGGATATACTCGTAATTTTAGCCCTAGTGTTTCTCAAACACCAAACCTGTTGACTCACATTTGATGACATTGTTTCACTTAAACATAAACTTCTTTTCCCCTCGTTGTTGAACGTTATAGCAATTCCAAATCGAGTTCTTTAGATGGAAAATTTAAATTTTAAAAAAAATCCTGGAGACGCCGGGGATGTGAGCGTGTAATAATGTTTTTAGTACCATAGCTACTTTATTTAGAAACTGTTCAATGTATTGTTATTTGGAGCACGTGATGGGAGGTAACCGCCGTAACCACCAATTCCCCCACCCTACTGTTACAAGGTGTGGGTGACAGTTTTACGACAAGGGAACATTAACAAATAATGACGTTTAGGCCAGCATGCGATCTGTTACTGTTAACAGCTAGACAAACGGATAGAGCGAGTTATAACAGGTTATGTTTCTGATCAATCATCATGGATGGATGGATGTGTGGGATGGATGGGATTAACGGAGGGGATGGATGGATGGATGTGTGGGATGGATGGATGGATTGATGGATGGATGGATGGATGGGATTGATGGGATTGATGGATGGGTGGATGGGATTGATTTGATGGGTGATTGATGGATGGATGGGATGGATGGATGGATGGATGGGATTGATGGATGGGATGGATGGATGGATGGGATTGATGGATGGACGGGATTGATGGATGGGATGGATGGATGGATGGATTGATGGATGGACGGGATTGATGGATAGGATTGATGGATGTGTGGGATTGATGGATGGATGGGATTGATGGATAGGACGGATGGTTTGATGGATGTGAGGGATGGGTGGATGGGATGGATGGGTTGGATGGATGGATGGATTGATGGATGGACGGGATTGATGGATGGGATGGATGGGAATGATGGAATGGATTGATGGATGGGATTGATGGATGGGATGGATGAATGGGATGGATGGATGGATGGGATGGATTGATGGGATGGATGGATGAGATGGATGGGATGGATTTATGGAATGGATGGATGGATGGATGGATGGATGGGATGGAAAACTGCTAGAATAAAAATTAGATAAAAGAAAGAGTATCTGGGTCTATGCCCTACGGGTCGGCTACGGATCGAAAGGTCAATAGATTGATGGATGGGATGGATGGATGAATGAATGGGATGGGATTGATGGATGAATGGATGGGATGGGATGGGATGGATTGGATGGACGGGATGAATGGATGGAAGGGATGGATGGATGGATGGATGGATGGATGGATGGATGGATGGATGGATGGGATGGGATGGGATGGATGGATGGATGGGATGGGATGGATGGATGAAATGGATGGATGGATGGATGGATGAATGGATGGATGGGATGGATGGATGGATGGATGGATAGGTGGATGGATGGATGGGATGGGATGGATGGATGGATGAAATGGATGGATGGGATGGATGGATGGATGGATGGGTGGGTTGGTGGATGGATGGGATGGGATGGGATGGGATGGAAAACTGCTATAATAAAAATTTAGATAAAAGAAAGAGTATCTGCGTCTATGCCCTACGGGTCGGCTACAGATCGAAAGGTCAATAGATTGATGGATGGGATGGATGAATGGATATACT
This sequence comes from Megaustenia siamemsis, assembly GCA_032433765.1. NCBI lineage: Eukaryota > Metazoa > Mollusca > Gastropoda > Stylommatophora > Ariophantidae > Megaustenia > Megaustenia siamemsis. The sequence goes on along the minus strand of JAVIAB010000026.1, from coordinate 18,433,258 downwards.
CGTAATTTTAGCCCTAGTGTTTCTCAAACACCAAACCTGTTGACTCACATTTGATGACATTGTTTCACTTAAACATGAACTTCTTTTCCCCTCGTTTTTTAACGTTATAGCAATTCCAAATCGAGTTCTTTAGATGGAAAATTTTAATTAAAAAAAGAATCCTGGAGACGCCGGGGGTCGAACCCGGGGCCTTTCACATGCAAAGCGAACGCTCTACCACTGAGCTACACCCCCAACTGACATGTGAGCGTGTAATAATGTTTTTAGTACCATAGCTACTTTATTTAGAAACTGTTCAATGTGTTGTTATTTGGAGCACGTGATGGGAGGTAACCGCCGTAACCACCTATTCCCCCACCCTACTGTTACAAGGTGTGGGTGACAGTTTTACGACAAGGGAACATTAACAAATAATGACGTTTAGGCCAGCATGCGATCTGTTACTGTTAACAGCTAGAAAAACGGATAGAGCGAGTTATAACAGGTTATGTTTCTGATCAATCATCATGGATGGATGGATGTGTGGGATGGATGGGATTAACGGAGGGGATGGATGGATGGATGGATGGATGGATGGGGTGGGGTGGGGTGGGGTGGGATGGGGTGGATGGGTGGATGGGTGGATGGGTGGATGGATGGATGGATGGATGGATGGATGGATGAGAAGGAATGGATGGATGGATGGATGGGATGAATTGATGGGATGGGATGGATGGATGGGATGGATGGGATGGGTGGATGGGATGGATGGATGGGATTTGAAGGGATGGGATGGATGGGATGGATGGGATGGATGGGATGGATGGATGGATGGGATTTGAAGGGATGGGATGGGATGAATGGATGGGATGGATGGATGGATGGATGGGATTTGAAGGGATGGGATGGGATGAATTGATGGGATGGGATGGGATGGATGGATGGGATGGTATGGGTGGATGGATGGATGGGATTTGATGGGATGGGATGGATGGATGAATGGATGGGGTGGGATGGGATGATGGATGGATGGATGGATGGATGAGAAGGGATGGATAGGATGAATGGATTGGATTGATGGATGATTGGATGGGATGGATGGATGGATGGATGGATGGGATGGGATTGGATGGGATGGATGGATGGATGGATGGATGAATGGGATGGGATGGATGGATGGGATGAATGGATGGAAGGATGGATGGATGGGATTTATGGATGGATGGATGGATGTGATGGGATGGATGGGATGGGATGGGATGGGATGGATGGATGGATGGATGGATGGGATGGGATGGATGGATGAAATGGATAGATGGGATGGATGGATGGGTGGGTAGGTTGATGGATGGATGGGATGGGATGGGATGGATGGATGGATGGATGGATGGATGGATGGATGGGATGGGATGGATGGGATGGAAAACTGCTATAATAAAAATTTAGATAAAAGAAAGAGTATCTGGGTCTATGCCCTACGGGTCGGCTACGGATCGAAAGGTCAATAGATTGATGGATTGGATGGATGAATGGATATACTCGTAATTTTAGCCCTAGTGTTTCTCAAACACCAAACCTGTTGACTCACATTTGATGACATTGTTTCACTTAAACATAAACTTCTTTTCCCCTCGTTGTTGAACGTTATAGCAATTCCAAATCGATTTCTTTAGATGGAAAATTTAAATTTTAAAAAAAATCCTGGAGACGCCGGGGATGTGAGCGTGTAATAATGTTTTTAGTACCATAGCTACTTTATTTAGAAACTGTTCAATGTATTGTTATTTGGAGCACGTGATGGGAGGTAACCGCCGTAACCACCAATTCCCCCACCCTACTGTTACAAGGTGTGGGTGACAGTTTTACGACAAGGGAACATTAACAAATAATGACGTTTAGGCCAGCATGCGATCTGTTACTGTTAACAGCTAGACAAACGGATAGAGCGAGTTATAACAGGTTATGTTTCTGATCAATCATCATGGATGGATGGATGTGTGGGATGGATGGGATTAACGGAGGGGATGGATGGATGGATGTGTGGGATGGATGGATGGATTGATGGATGGATGAATGGGATTGATGGGATTGATGGATGGGTGGATGGGATTGATTTGATGGGTGATTGATGGATGGATGGGATTGATGGATAGGACGGATGGTTTGATGGAATGTGAGGGATGGGATTGATGGATGGGATGGATGGATGGATGGGATTGATGGATGGGATGGATGGATGGATGGGATTGATGGATGGACGGGATTGATGGATGGGATGGATGGATGGATGGATTGATGGATGGACGGGATTGATGGATAGGATTGATGGATGTGTGGGATTGATGGATGGATGGGATTGATGGATAGGACGGATGGTTTGATGGATGTGAGGGATGGGTGGATGGGATGGATGGGTTGGATGGATGGATGGATTGATGGATGGACGGGATTGATGGATGGGATGGATGGGAATGATGGAATGGATTGATGGATGGGATTGATGGATGGGATGGATGAATGGGATGGATGGATGGATGGGATGGATTGATGGGATGGATGGATGAGATGGATGGGATGGATGGATGGAATGGATGGATGGATGGATGGATGGATGGATGGGATGGAAAACTGCTAGAATAAAAATTTAGATAAAAGAAAGAGTATCTGGGTCTATGCCCTACGGGTCGGCTACGGATCGAAAGGTCAATAGATTGATGGATGGGATGGATGGATGAATGAATGGGATGGGATTGATGGATGAATGGATGGGATGGGATGGATTGGATGGACGGGATGAATGGATGGAAGGATGGAAGGATGGATGGATGGATGGATGGATGGGATGGATGGATGGATGGATGGATGGGAGGGATGGGATGGATGGATGGATGGGATGGGATGGGATGGATGGATGAAATGGATGGATGGATGGATGGATGAAATGGATGGATGGGATGGATGGATGGATGGATAGGTGGATGGATGGATGGGATGGGATGGATGGATGGATGGATGAAATGGATGGATGGGATGGATGGATGGATGGATGGGTGGGTTGGTGGATGGATGGGATGGGATGGGATGGGATGGGATGGAAAACTGCTATAATAAAAATTTAGATAAAAGAAAGAGTATCTGCGTCTATGCCCTACGGGTCGGCTACAGATCGAAAGGTCAATAGATTGATGGATGGGATGGATGAATGGATATACTCGTAATTTTAGCCCTAGTGTTTCTCAAACACCAAACCTGTTGACTCACATTTGATGACATTGTTTCACTTAAACATGAACTTCTTTTCCCCTCGTTTTTTAACGTTATAGCAATTCCAAATCGAGTTCTTTAGATGGAAAATTTTAATTAAAAAAAGAATCCTGGAGACGCCGGGGATCGAACCCGGGGCCTTTCACATGCAAAGCGAACGCTCTACCACTGAGCTACACCCCCAACTGACATGTGAGCGTGTAATAATGTTTTTAGTACCATAGCTACTTTATTTAGAAACTGTTCAATGTGTTGTTATTTGGAGCACGTGATGGGAGGTAACCGCCGTAACCACCTATTCCCCCACCCTACTGTTACAAGGTGTGGGTGACAGTTTTACGACAAGGGAACATTAACAAATAATGACGTTTAGGCCAGCATGCGATCTGTTACTGTTAACAGCTAGAAAAACGGATAGAGCGAGTTATAACAGGTTATGTTTCTGATCAATCATCATGGATGGATGGATGTGTGGGATGGATGGGATTAACGGAGGGGATGGATGGATGGATGGATGGATGGGGTGGGGTGGGTGGGGTGGGGATGGGGTGGGATGGGTGGATGGGTGGATGGGTGGATGGATGGATGGATGGATGGATGAGAAGGAATGGATGGATGGATGGATGGGATGAATTGATGGGATGGGATGGATGGATGGGATGGATGGGATGGGTGGATGGGATGGATGGATGGGATTTGAAGGGATGGGATGGATGGGATGGATGGGATGGATGGGATGGATGGATGGATGGGATTTGAAGGGATGGGATGGGATGAATGGATGGGATGGATGGATGGATGGATGGGATTTGAAGGGATGGGATGGGATGAATTGATGGGATGGGATGGGATGGATGGATGGGATGGTATGGGTGGATGGATGGATGGAATTTGATGGGATGGGATGGATGGATGAATGGATGGGGTGGGATGGGATGATGGATGGATGGATGGATGGATGAAAAGGGATGGATAGGATGAATGGATTGGATTGATGGATGATTGGATGGGATGGATGGATGGATGGATGGGATGGGATTGGATGGGATGGATGGATGGATGGATGGATGGATGAATGGGATGGGATGGATGGATGGGATGAATGGATGGAAGGATGGATGGATGGGATTTATGGATGGATGGATGGATGTGATGGGATGGATGGGTGGATGGATGGATGGATGGATGGATGGGATGGGATGGGATGGGATGTGATGGATGGATGAAATGGATAGATGGGATGGATGGATGGGTGGGTAGGTTGATGGATGGATGGGATGGGATGGGATGGGATGGGATGGATGGATGGATGGATGGATGGATGGATGGATGGGATGGGATGGATGGGATGGAAAACTGCTATAATAAAAATTTAGATAAAAGAAAGAGTATCTGGGTCTATGCCCTACGGG
>JAVIAB010000026.1:18403603-18421103 GCA_032433765.1 Megaustenia siamemsis | reverse complement strand
ATGGATGAAATGGATGGATGGGATGGATGGATGGATAGGTGGATGGATGGATGGGATGGATGAAATGGATGGATGGGATGGATGGATGGATGGATGGATGGATGGATGTATGGGTGGGTAGGTGGATGGATGGGATGGGATGGGATGGGATGGGATGGAAAACTGCTAGAATAAAAATTTAGATAAAAGAAAGAGTATCTGCGTCTATGCCCTACGGGTCGGCTACAGATCGAAAGGTCAATAGATTGATGGATGGGATGGATGAATGGATATACTCGTAATTTTAGCCCTAGTGTTTCTCAAACACCAAACCTGTTGACTCACATTTGATGACATTGTTTCACTTAAACATGAACTTCTTTTCCCCTCGTTTTTTAACGTTATAGCAATTCCAAATCGAGTTCTTTAGATGGAAAATTTTAATTAAAAAAAGAATCCTGGAGACGCCGGGGATCGAACCCGGGGCCTTTCACATGCAAAGCTAACGCTCTACCACTGAGCTACACCCCCAACTGACATCTGAGCGTGTAATAATGTTTTTAGTACCATAGCTGCTTTATTTAGAAACGTTCAATGTGTTGTTATTTGGAGCACGTGATGGGAGGTAACCGCCGTAACCACCAATTTCCCCACCCCACTGTTACAAGGTGTGGGTGACAGTTTTACGACAAGGGAACATTAACAAATAATGACGTTTAGGCCAGCATGCGATCTGTTACTGTTAACAGCTAGACAAACGGATAGAGCGAGTTATAACAGGTTATGTTTCTGATCAATCATCATGGATGGATGGATGTGTGGAATGGATGGGATTAACGGAGGGGATGGATGGTGGGATGGATGGGGTGGGTGGGGTGGGATAGGGTGGGATGGGTGGATGGATGGATGGATGAGAAGGAATGGATGGATGGATGGGATGAATTGATGGGATGGATGGATGGGATGGATGGGATGGGTGGATGGGATTTGAAGGGATGGGATGGATGGGATGGATGGGATGGGTGGATGGGATGGATGGATGGATGGGATTTGAAGGGATGGGATGGGATGAATGGATGGGATGGATGGATGGATGGATGGGATTTGAAGGGATGGGATGGGATGAATTGATGGGATGGGATGGGATGGATGGATGGGATGGTATGGGTGGATGGATGGATGGGATTTGATGGTATGGGATGGATGGATGAATGGATGGGGTAGGATGCGATGATGGATGGATGGATGGATGGATGAGAAGGGATGGATGGGATGAATGGATTGGATTGATGGATGATTGGATGGGATGGATGGGATGGATGGATGGATGGGATGGGATGGGATGGATGGATGGATGGATGAATGGGATGGGATGGGATGGATGGGATGGATGGATGAATGGATAGGATGGGATGGGATAGATGGGATGGATGGATGGGATGAATGGATGGAAGGATGGATGGATGGGATTTATGGATGAATGGATGTGATGGGATGTGATGGGATGGATGGAAGGGATGGGATGGGATGGGATGGATGGATGGATGGATGGGATGGGATAGGATGGGATGGGAGGGATGGATGGATGGATGAAATGGATGGATGGATGGATGAAATGGATGGATGGGATGGATGGATGGGATGGATGGATGGATGGGTGTGTAGGTGGATGATGGATGAGATGGGATGGGATGGATGGATGGATGGATGAAATGGATGGATGGGATGGATGGATGGGTGGGTAGGTTGATGGATGGATGGGATGGGATGGGATGGATGGATGGATGGATGGATGGATGGATGGATGGATGGATGGATGGGATGGGATGGGATGGGATGGAAAACTGCTATAATAAAAATTTAGATAAAAGAAAGAGTATCTGGGTCTATGCCCTACGGGTCGGCTACGGATCGAAAGGTCAATAGATTGATGGATGGGATGGATGAATGGATATACTCGTAATTTTAGCCCTAGTGTTTCTCAAACACCAAACCTGTTGACTCACATTTGATGACATTGTTTCACTTAAACATAAACTTCTTTTCCCCTCGTTGTTGAACGTTATAGCAATTCCAAATCGAGTTCTTTAGATGGAAAATTTAAATTTAAAAAAAAATCCTGGAGACGCCGGGGATCGAACCCGGGGCCTTTCACATGCAAAGCGAACGCTCTACCACTGAGCTACACCCCCAACTGACATGTGAGCGTGTAATAATGTTTTTAGTACCATAGCTACTTTATTTAGAAACTGTTCAATGTGTTGTTATTTGGAGCACGTGATGGGAGGTAACCGCCGTAACCACCAATTCCCCAACCCTACTGTTACAAGGTGTGGGTGACAGTTTTACGACAAGGGAACATTAACAAATAATGACGTTTAGGCCAGCATGCGATCTGTTACTGTTAACAGCTAGACAAACGGATAGAGCGAGTTATAACAGGTTATGTTTCTGATCAATCATCATGGATGGATGGATGTGTGGGATGGATGGGATTAACGGAGGGGATGGATGGATGGATGTGTGGGATGGATGGATGGATTGATGGATGGATGGATGGGATTGATGGGATTGATGGATGGGTGGATGGGATTGATTTGATGGGTGATTGATGGATGGATGGGATTGATGGATAGGACGGATGGTTTGATGGAATGTGATGGATGGGATTGATGGATGGGATGGATGGATGGATGGATGGGATTGATGGATGGGATGGATGGATGGATGTGATTGATGGATGGACGGGATTGATGGATGGGATGGATGGATGGATGGATTGATGGATGGACGGGATTGATGGATAGGATTGATGGATGTGTGGGATTGATGGATGGATGGGATTGATGGATAGGACGGATGGTTTGATGGATGTGAGGGATGGGTGGATGGGATAGATGGGTTGGATGGATGGATGGATTGATGGATGGACGGGATTGATGGATGGGATGGATGGGAATGATGGAATGGATTGATGGATGGTATTGATGGATGGGATGGATGGATGGGATGGATGGATGGATGGATGGATTGATGGGATGGATGGATGAGATGGGTGGGATGGATGGATGGATGGATGGATGGATGGATGGATGGATGGATGGGATGGAAAACTGCTAGAATAAAAATTTAGATAAAAGAAAGAGTATCCGGGTCTATGCCCTACGGGTCGGCTACGGATCGAAAGGTCAATAGATTGATGGATGGGATGGATGGATGAATGAATGGGATGGGATTGATGGATGAATGGATGGGATGGGATGGGATGGGTTGGATGGATGGGATGAATGGATGGAAGGATGGATGGATGGATGGATGGATGGGATGGATGAATGGATGGATGGATGGATGGATGGGATGGGATGGATGGATTAAATGGATGGATGGATGGATGGATGAAATGGATGGATGGGATGGATGGATGGGTAGGTGGATGGATGGATGGGATGGGATGGATGGATGAAATGGATGGATGGGATGGATGGATGGATGGATGGGTGGGTAGGTGGATGGATGGGATGGGATGGGATGGATGGATGGATGGATGGATAGATGGATGGATGGATGGATGGATGGATGGGATGGGATGGGATGGAAAACTGCTAGAATAAAAATTTAGATAAAAGAAAGAGTATCTGCGTCTATGCCCTACGGGTCGGCTACAGATCGAAAGGTCAATAGATTGATGGATGGGATTGATGAATGGATATACTCGTAATTTTAGCCCTAGTGTTTCTCAAACACCAAACCTGTTGACTCACATTTGATGACATTGTTTCACTTAAACATGAACTTCTTTTCCCCTCGTTTTTTAACGTTATAGCAATTCCAAATCGAGTTCTTTAGATGGAAAATTTTAATTAAAAAAAGAATCCTGGAGACGCCGGGGATCGAACCCGGGGCCTTTCACATGCAAAGCTAACGCTCTACCACTGAGCTACACCCCCAACTGACATCTGAGCGTGTAATAATGTTTTTAGTACCATAGCTGCTTTATTTAGAAACGTTCAATGTGTTGTTATTTGGAGCACGTGATGGGAGGTAACCGCCGTAACCACCAATTCCCCCACCCCACTGTTACAAGGTGTGGGTGACAGTTTTACGACAAGGGAACATTAACAAATAATGACGTTTAGGCCAGCATGCGATCTGTTACTGTTAACAGCTAGACAAACGGATAGAGCGAGTTATAACAGGTTATGTTTCTGATCAATCATCATGGATGGATGGATGTGTGGAATGGATGGGATTAACGGAGGGGATGGATGGTGGGATGGATGGATGGGGTGGGTGGGGTGGGATAGGGTGGGATGGGTGGATGGATGGATGGATGAGAAGGAATGGATGGATGGATGGGATGAATTGATGGGATGGGATGGATGGGATGGATGGGATGGGTGGATGGGATGGATGGATGGGATTTGAAGGGATGGGATGGATGGGATGAATGGATGGATGGATGGATGGATGGATGGGATTTGAAGGGATGGGATGGGATGAATTGATGGGATGGGATGGGATGGATGGATGGGATGGTATGGGTGGATGGATGGATGGGATTTGATGGTATGGGATGGATGGATGGATGAATGGATGGGGTAGGATGGGATGATGGATGGATGGATGGATGAGAAGGATGGATGGGATGAATGGATTGGATTGATGGATGATTGGATGGGATGGATGGATGGATGGGATGGGATGGGATGGATGGATGGATGGATTAATGGGATGGGATGGGATGGATGGGATGGATGGATGAATGGATAGGATGGGATGGGATAGATGGGATGATGGATGGGATGAATGGATGGAAGGATGGATGGATGGGATTTATGGATGGATGGATGTGATGGGATGTGATGGGATGGATGGATGGATGGGATGGGATGGGATGGGATGGATGGATGGATGGATGGATGGGATGGGATAGGATGGGATGGGATGGATGGATGGATGGATGGATGAAATGGATGGATGGATGGAAATGGATGGATGGGATGGATGGATGGGATGGATGGATGGATGGGTGTGTAGGTGGATGGATGGATGAGATGGGATGGGATGGATGGATGGATGAAATGGATGGATGGGATGGATGGATGGGTGGGTAGGTTGATGGATGGATGGGATGGATGGATGGATGGATGGATGGATGGGATGGGATGGGATGGGATGGGATGGATAGGATGGAAAACTGCTATAATAAAAATTTAGATAAAAGAAAGAGTATCTGGGTCTATGCCCTACGGGTCGGCTACGGATCGAAAGGTCAATAGATTGATGGATGGGATGGATGAATGGATATACTCGTAATTTTAGCCCTAGTGTTTCTCAAACACCAAACCTGTTGACTCACAATTGATGACATTGTTTCACTTAAACATGAACTTCTTTTCCCCTCGTTGTTGAACGTTATAGCAATTCCAAATCGAGTTCTTTAGATGGAAAATTTAAATTTAAAAAAAAATCCTGGAGACGCCGGGATCGAACCCGGGCCTTTCACATGCAAAGCGAACGCTCTACCACTGAGCTACACCCCAACTGACATGTGAGCGTGTAATAATGTTTTAGTACCATAGCTACTTTATTTAGAAACTGTTCAATGTGTTGTTATTTGGAGCACGTGATGGGAGGTAACCGCCGTAACCACCAATTCCCCAACCCTACTGTTACAAGGTGTGGGTGACAGTTTTACGACATGGGAACATTAACAAATAATGACGTTTAGGCCAGCATGCGATCTGTTACTGTTAACAGCTAGACAAACGGATAGAGCGAGTTATAACAGGTTATGTTTCTGATCAATCATCATGGATGGATGGATCTGTGGGATGGATGGGATTAACGGAGGGGATGGATGGATGGATGTGTGGGATGGATGGATGGATTGATGGATGGATGGATGGGATTGATGGGATTGATGGATGGGTGGATGGGATTGATTTGATGGGTGATTGATGGATGGATGGGATTGATGGATAGGACGGATGGTTTGATGGAATGTGAGGGATGGGATTGATGGATGGGATGGATGGATGGATGGGATTGATGGATGGGATGGATGGATGGATGGGATTGATGGATGGACGGGATTGATGGATGGGATGGATGGATGGATTGATGGATGGACGGGATTGATGGATAGGATTGATGGATGTGTGGGATTGATGGATGGATGGGATTGATGGATAGGACGGATGGTTTGATGGATGTGAGGGATGGGTGGATGGGATGGATGGGTTGGATGGATGGATGGATTGATGGATGGACGGGATTGATGGATGGGATGGATGGGAATGATGGAATGATTGATGGATGGTATTGATGGATGGGATGGATGGATGGGATGGATGGATGGATGGGATGGATTGATGGGATGGATGGATGGATGGATGGATGGATGGATGGATGGATGGATGGATGGATGGGATGGAAAACTGCTAGAATAAAAATTTAGATAAAAGAAAGAGTATCTGGGTCTATGCCCTACGGGTCGGCTACGGATCGAAAGGTCAATCGATTGATGGATGGGATGGATGGATGAATGAATGGGATGGGATTGATGGAATGGATGGGATGGGATGGGAAGGGTTGGATGGATGGGATGAATGGATGGAAGGATGGATTGATGGATGGATGGATGGGAAGGGATGGGATGGATGGATGGATGGATGGGATGGGATGGATGGATGGATGGATGGGATGGGATGGGATGGGATGGATGGATGGATGGATGGATGGATGAAATGGATGGATGGGATGGACGGATGGGATGGATGGATGGATGGGTAGGTGGATGGATGGATGGGATGGGATGGATTGATGGATGGATGGATGAAATGGATGGATGGGATGATGGATGGGATGGATGGATGGGTGGGTAGGTGGATGGATGGGATGGGATGGGATGGATGGATGGATGGATGGATGGGATTGATGGATGGATTGATGGATGGGTGGATGGGATTGATTTGATGGGTGATTGATGGATGGATGGGATTGATGGATAGGACGGATGGTTTGATGGAATGTGAGGGATGGGATTGATGGATGGGATGGATGGATGGATGGGATTGATGGATGGGATGGATGGATGGATGGGATTGATGGATGGACGGGATTGATGGATGGGATGGATGGATGGATGGATTGATGGATAGACGGGATTGATGGATAGGAATGATGGATGTGTGGGATTGATGGATGGATGGGATTGATGGATAGGATGGATGGTTTGATGGATGGGATGGGATGGGTGGATGGGATGGATGGGTTGGATGGATGGATGGATTGATGGATGGACGGGATTGATGGATGGGATGGATGGGAATGATGGAATGGATTGATGGATGGGATTGATGGATGGGATGGATGAATGGGATGGATGGATGGATGGGATGGATGATGGGATGGATGGATGAGATGGATGGGATGGATGGATGGAATGGATGGATGGATGGATGGATGGATGGATGGATGGGATGGAAAACTGCTAGAATAAAAATTTAGATAAAAGAAAGAGTATCCGGGTCTATGCCCTACGGGTCGGCTACGGATCGAAAGGTCAATAGATTGATGGATGGGATGGATGGATGAATGAATGGGATGGGATTGATGGATGAATGGATGGGATGGGATGGGATGGGTTGGATGGATGGGATGAATGGATGGAAGGATGGATGGATGGATGGATGGGATGGATGGATGGATGGATGGATGGGATGGGATGGGATGGATGGATGGGATGGGATGGGATGGATGGATTAAATGGATGGATGGATGAAATGGATGGATGGGATGGATGGATGGGTAGGTGGATGGATGGATGGGATGGATGGATGGATGGATGAAATGGATGGATGGGATGGATGGATGGATGGATGGATGGGTGGGTAGGTGGATGGATGGGATGGGATGGGATGGATGGATGGATGGATAGATAGATGGATGGATGGATGGGTGGATGGATGGATGGGATGGGATGGGATGGAAAACTGCTAGAATAAAAATTTAGATAAAAGAAAGAGTATCTGCGTCTATGCCCTACGGGTCGGCTACAGATCGAAAGGTCAATAGATTGATGGATGGGATGGATGAATGGATATACTCGTAATTTTAGCCCTAGTGTTTCTCAAACACCAAACCTGTTGACTCACATTTGATGACATTGTTTCACTTAAACATGAACTTCTTTTCCCCTCGTTTTTTAACGTTATAGCAATTCCAAATCGAGTTCTTTAGATGGAAAATTTTAATTAAAAAAAGAATCCTGGAGACGCCGGGATCGAACCCGGGCCTTTCACATGCAAAGCTAACGCTCTACCACTGAGCTACACCCCCAACTGACATCTGAGAGTGTAATAATGTTTTTAGTACCATAGCTGCTTTATTTAGAAACGTTCAATGTGTTGTTATTTGGAGCACGTGATGGGAGGTAACCGCCGTAACCACCAATTCCCCCACCCCACTGTTACAAGGTGTGGGTGACAGTTTTACGACAAGGGAACATTAACAAATAATGACGTTTAGGCCAGCATGCGATCTGTTACTGTTAACAGCTAGACAAACGGATAGAGCGAGTTATAACAGGTTATGTTTCTGATCAATCATCATGGATGGATGGATGTGTGGAATGGATGGGATTAACGGAGGGGATGGATGGTGGTATGGATGGATGGGGTGGGTGGGGTGGGATGGGGTGGGATGGGTGGGATGGGTGGATGGATGGATGGATGGATGAGAAGGAATGGATGGATGGATGGGATGAATTGATGGGATGGGATGGATGGATGGGATGGATGGGATGGATGGGATGGGTGGATGGGATGGATGGATGGGATTTGAAGGATGGGATGGATGGGATGGGTGGATGGGATGGATGGATGGATGGGATTTGAAGGGATGGGATGGGATGAATGGATGGGATGGATGGATGGATGGATGGATGGATGGGATTTGAAGGGCTGGGATGGGATGAATTGATGGGATGGGATGGGATGGATGGATGGGATGGTATGGGTGGATGGATGGATGGGATTTGAAGGTATGGATGGATGGATGGATGAATGGATGGGATGGGATGGGATGATGGATGGATGGATGGATGAGAAGGGATGGATGGGATGAATGGATTGGATTGATGGATGATTGGATGGGATGGATGGATGGATGGGATGGGATGGATGGATGGATGAATGGGATGGGATGGGATGGATGGATGAATGGATAGGATGGGATGGGATAGATGGGATGGATGGATGGGATGAATGGATGGAAGGATGGATGGATGGGATTTATGGATGGATGGATGTGATGGGATGGATGGATGGATGGATGGAATGGGATGGATGGATGGATGGATGGGATGGGATAGAATGGGATGGGATGGAATGGATGGATGGATGGATGAAATGGATGGATGGATGGATGAAATGGATGGATGGGATGGATGGATGGGATGGATGGATGGATGGGTGGGTAGGTGGATGGATGGATGAGATGGGATGGGATGGGATGGATGGATGAAATGGATGGATGGGATGGATGGATGGGTGGGTAGGTTGATGGATGGATGGATGGGATGGGATGGATGGATGGATGGATGGATGGATGGATGGATGGATGGATGGATGGATGGATGGGATGGATGGGATGGGATGGGATGGGATGGGATGGATAGGATGGAAAACTGCTATAATAAAAATTTAGATAAAAGAAAGAGTATCTGGGTCTATGCCCTACGGGTCGGCTACGGATCGAAAGGTCAATAGATTGATGGATGGGATGGATGAATGGATATACTCGTAATTTTATCCCTAGTGTTTCTCAAACACCAAACCTGTTGACTCACATTTGATGACATTGTTTCACTTAAACATAAACTTCTTTTCCCCTCGTTGTTGAACGTTATAGCAATTCCAAATCGAGTTCTTTAGATGGAAAATTTTAATTAAAAAAAAAATCCTTGAGACGCCGGGGATCGAACCCGGAGCCTTTCACATGCAAAGCGAACGCTCTACCACTGAGCTACACCCCCAACTGACATGTGAGCGTGTAATAATGTTTTTAGTACCATAGCTACTTTATTTAGAAACTGTTCAATGTGTTGTTATTTGGAGCACGTGATGGGAGGTAACCGCCGTAACCACCAATTCCCCAACCCTACTGTTACAAGGTGTGGGTGACAGTTTTACGACAAGGGAACATTAACAAATAATGACGTTTAGGCCAGCATGCGATCTGTTACTGTTAACAGCTAGACAAACGGATAGAGCGAGTTATAACAGGTTATGTTTCTGATCAATCATCATGGATGGATGGATCTGTGGGATGGATGGGATTAACGGAGGGGATGGATGGATGGATTGATGGATGGATGGGATTGATGGGATTGATGGATGGGTGGATGGGATTGATTTGATGGGTGATTGATGGATGGATGGGATTGATGGATAGGACGGATGGTTTGATGGAATGTGAGGGATGGGATTGATGGATGGGATGGATGGATGGATGGATGGGATTGATGGATGGGATGGATGGATGGATGGGATTGATGGATGGGATTGATGGATGGACGGGTTTGATGGATGGGATGGATGGATGGACGGGATTGATGGATAGGATTGATGGATGTGTGGGATTGATGGATGGATGGGATTGATGGATAGGACGGATGGTTTGATGGATGTGAGGGATGGGTGGATGGGATGGATGGGTTGGATGGATGGATGGATTGATGGATGGACGGGATTGATGGATGGGATGGATGGGAATGATGGAATGGATTGATGGATGGTATTGATGGATGGGATGGATGGATGGGATGGATGGATGGGATGGATGGATAGTTGGGATGGATTGATGGGATGGATGGATGAGATGGATGGGATGGATGGATGGAATGGATGGATGGATGGATGGATGGATGGATGGATGGATGGATGGATGGATGGATGGATGGGATGGAAAACTGCTAGAATAAAAATTTAGATAAAAGAAAGAGTATCTGGGTCTATGCCCTACGGGTCGGCTACGGATCGAAAGGTCAATAGATTGATGGATGGGATGGATGGATGAATGAATGGGATGGGATGGGATTGATGGATGAATGGATGGGATGGGATGGGATGGGATGGGTTGGATGGATGGGATGAATGGATGGAAGGATGGATGGATGGATGGATGGATGGATGGATGGGATGGGATGGATGGATTGATGGATGGGATGGGATGGGATGGATGGATGGATGGATGGATGGGATGGGATGGGATGGGATGGGATGGATGGATGGATGGATGGATGAAATGGATGGATGGATGAATGAAATGGATGGATGGGATGGATGGATGGGATGGATGGATGGATGGGTAGGTGGATGGATGGATGGGATGGGATGGATTGATGGATGGATGGATGAAATGGATGGATGGGATGGATGGATGGATGGATGGGTGGGTAGGTGGATGGATGGGATGGGATGGGATGGGATGGATGGATGGATGGATGGATGGATGGATGGATGGGATGGGATGGGATGGAAAACTGCTAGAATAAAAATTTAGATAAAAGAAAGAGTATCTAGGTCTATGCCCTACGGGTCGGCTACGGATGGAAAGGTCAATAGATTGATGGATGAATGGATATACTCGTAATTTTAGCCCTAGTGTTTCTCAAACACCAAACCTGTTGACTCACATTTGATGACATTGTTTCCCTTAAACATGAACTTCTTTTCCCCTCGTTGTTGAACGTTATAGCAATTCCAAATCGAGTTCTTTAGATGGAAAATTTAAATTTAAAAAAAAATCCTGGAGACGCCGGGGATCGAACCCGGGGCCTTTCACATGCAAAGCGAACGCTCTACCACTGAGCTACACCCCCACTGACATGTGAGCGTGTAATAATGTTTTTAGTACCATAGCTACTTTATTTAGAAACTGTTCAATGTGTTGTTATTTGGAGCACGTGATGGGAGGTAACCGCCGTAACCACCAATTCCCCCACCCTACTGTTACAAGGTGTGGGTGACAATTTTACTACAAGGGAACATTAACAAATAATGACGTTTAGGCCAGCATGCGATCTGTTACTGTTAACAGCTAGACAAACGGATAGAGCGAGTTATAACAGGTTATGTTTCTGATCAATCATCACGGATGGATGTGTGGGATGGATGGGATTAACGGAGGGGATGGATGGACGGATATGTGGGATGGATGGATGGATTGATGGATGGATGGATGGGATTGATGGATGGGATTGATGGGATTGATGGATGGATGGATGGGATTGATTTGATGGGTGATTGATGGATGGATGGGATTGATGGATAGGACGGATGGTTTGATGGATGTGAGGGATGGGATTGATGGATGGGATGGATGGATGGATGGGATTGATGGATGGATGGGATGGATTGATGGATGGGATGGATGGATGGATGGGATTGATGGATGGGATGAATGGATGGATGGATGGGATTGATGGATGGACGGGATTGATGGATGGGATGGATGGATGGATGGATTGATGGATGGACGGGATTGATGGATAGGATTGATGGATGTGTGGGATTGATGGATGGATGGGATTGATGGATAGGACGGATGGTTTGATGGATGTGAGGGATGGGTGGATGGGATGGATGGATGGGTTGGATGGATGGACGGGATTGATGGATGGGATGGATGGGAATGATGGAATGGATGGATGGATGGGATTGATCGATGGGATTGATGGATGGGATGGATGGGATGGATGGATGGGATGGATGGATGGATGGATGGATGGATGGGATGGATGGGATGGATGGATGGGATGGATTGATGGGATGGATAGATGGGATGGATGGGATGGATGGATGGATGGATGGATGGATGGATGGATGGGATGGAAAACTGCTAGAATAAAAATTTAGATAAAAGAAAGAGTATCTGGGTCTATGCCCTACGGGTCGGCTACGGATCGAAAGGTCAATAGATTGATGGATGGGATGGATATACACGTAGTTTTAGCCCTAGTGTTTCTCAAACACCGAACCTGTGACTCACATTTGATGACATTGTTTCACTTAAACATAAACTTCTTTTCCCTTCGTTGTCGAACATTAGAGCAATTCCAAGTCGAGTTCTTTAGAGGAAACATTTAAATAAAAAAAAAAAAACTGGAGACGCCGGGGATCGAACCCGGGGCCTTTCACATGCAAAGCGAACGCTCTACCACTGAGCTACACCCCCAACTGACGTGTTAGTGTGTAATAATGTTTTTAGTACTATAGCTACTTTATTTAGAAACTGTTCAATGTGTTGTTATTTGGAGCACGTGATGGGAGGTAACCGCCGTAACCACCAATCCCCCACCCCACTGTTACAAGGTGTGGGTGACAATTTTACGACAAGGGAACATTAACAATGGGGTTACGGCAAAGAAATGCAAATGAATACATAAATTTGCGAAGCTGCAGTAAAGCTGAATGTGAGGAAAAATTGAAGAAAAAAATTTAGAAAAAAATGGTATGTTAGAAGCTTTACGTGATTAGTAGACGACACAGATTTGAACGACGTTTCGGCCAATAGGCCTTCAGCAGGAAGAAAAAAAAACACACACACAGATATGTAAGTAAATAAAACTAATCCTTCATAGCTAACCAGTAACGAAACATCCAAAACAAAAATAATCGAAATTGGTTAAAGAAAATAAAAGTGACTTCCCTGTGTCCTGTGTACCGGACCGTGGTCAGAATAAAAAGGAAATGGAGACGAGTGTGGCTGTAATTATACCAGCCTAGGTCAGGTGAAGGGTTCTAAAAATGCACGAGTGAGGGGAACGCTGTCTAAGTTAACTCGACTGCAAAGACACTGAAAATGTATGAAAGTATCTAAGGGCCCATAAACACATGTATACACACACCCAGATGCGTTACCAAATAATGACGTTTAGGCCAGCATGCTATCTGTTACTGTTAAAAGCTAGAAACACGGATAGAGCGAGTTATAACAGGTTATGTTTCTGATATTGGGTTATTACAAGACTTGTTCAACGTTTGTTTTGTTTCTCACAAACGTAAAGTGAAACTGTTACCATACCACTTTTTCATTTTAACAAAAAATTCATTATTTTGATCAGCTTTACGGCAACTTCGCATTTCTATGCATCTTGATGCATCGCTTTTACCCATGTTTCGACACGTTTTTTTTCTTCCCCTAGCCTGGTGGTAGGTACCTCTATAACTTGTCATTGATTGACTCTTCACACAGACACAGACATACTAATATGTAATCTATACTGGGAGCAAACAGCAATAATAAAATATAACATAGAGAACTCTACACCCATTGATATAAAAAGAGGAGTAAGACAAGGATGCATCCTATCACTAAGCTTGTTCAATCTATACACTGAGCACATCTTTAAAAACATCATAGAGATGCCAGTCCTAAACATTAATGGAAAGATAATCAATAACCAAGGTGATGATGATGAATCAATAACCTAAGATGTGTTGATGATACTGTAACCAAGATGATGGTGATGAATCAATAACCTAATATGTGTTGATGATACTGTAACCAAGATGATGATGATGAATCAATAACCTAAGATGTGTTGATGATACTGTAACCAAGATGATGATGATGAATCAATAACCTAAGATGTTTTGATGATACTGTAACCAAGATGATGATGATGAATCAATAACCTAAGATGTGCTGATGATACTGTTTCTGCTACTAGCAGAAAAAGATTTACAGCAATTACTTAATGCACAGGGCACTCACAATAGATCTCCACCCAATCCAGTCTGGAGCATAGGGCACTCAAAAGAGATCTCCACCCAATCCAGTCTGGAGCATAGGGCACTCACAAGAGATCTCCACCCAATCCAGTCTGGAGCATAGGGCACTCACAAGAGATCTCCACCCAATCCAGTCTGGAGCATAGGGCACTCACAAGAGATCTCCACCCAATCCAGTCTGGAGCATAGGGCACTCACAAGAGATCTCCACCCAATCCAGTCTGGAGCATAGGGGACTCACAAGAGATCTCCACCCAATCCAGTCTGGAGCATAGGGCACTCACAAGAGATCTCCACCCAATCCAGTCTGGAGTATAGGGCACTCACAAGAGATCTCCACCCAATCCAGTCTGGAGTATAGGGCACTCATAAGAGATCTCCATCCAATCCAGTCTGGAGTATAGGGCATTCACAAGAGATCTCCACCCAATCCAGTCTGGAGTATAGGGCACTCATAAGAGATCTCCATCCAATCCAGTCTGGAGTATAGGGCACTCATAAGAGATCTCCATCCAATCCGATCTGGAGTATAGTACACTCACAAGAGATCTCCACCCAATCCAGTCTGGAGTATAGTACACTCACAAGAGATCTCCATCCAATCCAGTCTGGAACATAGGGCACTCATAAAAGATCTCCACCCAATTCAGTCTGGAGCATAAGGCACTCATAAGAGATCTCCACCCAATCCAGTCTGGAGTATAGGACACTCATATGCGATCTCCATCCAATCCAGTCTGGAGCATAGGACACTCACAAGAGATCTCCATCCAATCCAGTCTGGAGTATAGGGCACTCACAAGAGATCTCCACCCAATCCAGTCTGGAGCATAGGACACTCATAAGAGATCTCCATCCAATCCAGTCTGGAGTATAGGGCACTCATAAGAGATCTCCATCCAATCCAGTCTGGAGTATAGGGCACTCATAAAAGATCTCCACCCAATCCAGTCTGGAGCATAGGGCACTCACAAGAGATCTCCACCCAATCCAGTCTGGAGCATAGGACACTCATAAGAGATCTCCATCCAATCCAGTCTGGAGTATAGGGCACTCATAAGAGATCTCCATCCAATCCAGTCTGGAGTATAGGGCACTCATAAAAGATCTCCACCCAATCCAGTCTGGAGCATAGGGCACTCATAAGAGATCTCCACCCAATCCAGTCTGGAGTATAGTACACTCACAAGAGATCTCCACCCAATTCGAGATCTCCACCCAATCCAGTCTGGAGTATAGTACACTCACAAGAGATCTCCACCCAATCCAGTCTGGAGCATAGGACACTCATAAGAGATCTCCACCCAATCCAGTCTGGAGTATAGTACACTCACAAGAGATCTCCACCAAATCCAGTCTGGAGCATAGGGCACTCATAAAAGATCTCCACCCAATCCAGTCTGGAGCATAGGGCACTCATAAAAGATCTCCACCCAATCCAGTCTGGAGCATAGGGCACTCATAAGAGATCTCCACCCAATACAGTCTGGAGTATAGTATACTCACAAGAGATCTCCACCAAATCCAGTGATGGAGCATAGGACACTCATAAAAGATCTCTACCCAATCCAGTCTGGAGTATAGTACACTCATAAGAGATCGCTACTCAATCCGGTCTGGAGCACAGAGCACTCACAAGAGCCTGGATCGTTATGGTTCACCGATCCTGGCGTACGCCATCTGCTGTGGGTCGCAGACAAGCTTCCAGCTCTGCTGCTGTGAGGCGCCTTTGCCTCCGAAGATGCAAGTGAATTTTCTCTTTCCGGAAATACACGGATGAGCATATCATCTATAGCATCAATGAAAAACAAGTGTGCTTTCCTTCCCGGGTCTGCCTTTCAGCATCGAAGTAAAAAGATACAGAGATTGGTATAGAGATACAGTGAAGACGATGGCGCTGGATAGGACACACACTAAGAAGCCAACTGAGAGTATTGCACAACATGTCCTTTTTGGGAATCCCCAGGGGAAAAGACAAGGAGGAAGACAAAAGAATTCTTGGAGATGACAGATAGAAGCAGAGATGAAGATGACGGGGAAGACATGGAATGATCTTAAAATAATGACAAGAAACAGAACGACTTGGAAGGTGTTTGTTGAAGACCTATGCTCCACAGGGAGCTGAAAGTGTTTGTTGAAGACCTATGCTCCACAGGGAGCTGAAAGTGTTTGTTGAAGACCTATGCTCCACAGGGAGCTGAAAGTGTTTGTGAAGACCTATGCTCCACAGGGAGCTGAAAGGAAGAAGAAGAATGGAAGTAAAAGATAGATAGTTGTCATTTGCTCTTTAATTGCCTTCTTCAGTTTTATAACTTTCAAATGTTTTTTTCGATTGGTTTATCAATATGTTCTGAAATTTCAAAGTCGGATGTCTCGGGTCGAAATGCGCAGGTATCACAACTCGCTGTAAGTAAGCGACACGATGCTTCCACGCCTGACGCTCGTTTAAGGGCGGACGATGAAGGGGAGTTATCGTTAAGTGAACGCTGTAGAAGATCCATCTGTGTTTTAGGTGACCCCATCGATCCGTTGCTTACGTAGAGTCTTTGTTCGATCTCCGTATTGGGGTTAGATGTACCTCAATCGTCACTTCAGAAATCAATTCTCCTTCTTCTTTCTTCTGTTTTCTTATTATTATTTCTTCTTCTTCTTCTTCTTTCTTCTGTTTTCTTATTATTATTTCTTCTTCCTCTTCTTTCTTCTGTTTTCTACTTCCTATT